>CAUYRH010024977.1:0-68196 GCA_963574655.1 Perodicticus potto | reverse complement strand
CCTTCATATGAAAGCTATAAATTAGCTTTTAAGGATGAGTTAGAGAATGTAATTGTCTGATTTTTACTCTTCTAGCTAAAATGTTTTCTTAGGACCCTGTTCTTCGCTGTGGAAGTATTCATCACACTTTTTCTTATTTGTTTAAAGCTTGTCCTCTGGGTAACACAGATGTCTGGAAGGTAGTGACTAACTCGCTTTAGTTTGCAATGCCTGGAAAATAATTTTGATAGCCATTAAATACTTACTAAATCAGTGAAACAGAATGTTCTTTAGAATTATTTGTGTGCTACCCCACATACATTTGGGTTAAATGATCTTCTGTGGTTCAGCGGTGGAAACACTACATATTTCTTACTCAGAATATGTTCTGAATTCCTAACAAATGCCTTATAAACGAACTCTGGTAATGCAACCTAATAGCATATTTCTGACGAGAATTTTCATTTCTATAAATACAACTTAAAATGGAAAGTGCCCTCATGTAAACTACCTTATTTGATCTGATTTACATAGACGTAAAAATATTTATATTATAATACTCATTTTACAGAAGCAAAGTGCAAAACACAACATCACTTAGTTAATGAAGACCATTTTGATGTAGTAGGAAGAGTCGCGTGTGAACCTGAAGAAACCTAGACTCATGTCCTGGCTCTGCTTTGTACCATCCATGCGACCCTGAGAAGGTCACCTGCTTTACCCTAGAACCAGTTACCTCACTTGAAAATGTAGAATTTTGATGATGATCATAAATTTTATTTAAATCGTTCTGATTTTTATGGATCTGTGATACTATCAGAACTTAATTTGTTTTGAATAAAAAGCACGATATTTATAAATAATTATTTAATAAATCCTTTAGTATTATTGGGTAATAAGGACTGGTTTTGAGGCAAAAAAAAAAAAAGTAAAACAAACAAACAACGAGAATCCCTGAGATTGGCTTGTTATCTGGAACAAAAGAAGAAATGAATGCAGTCTGTATCCGTACTCTTTCTTTACAAGAGAATCCTTCGTAAACTGCCCAGTTGAAAAACTACCAATTTTCCTAAAAGGTAGGTGTGTAACTGGCATCAGTTATGGAAATGTGGGAACTATTATCTGGAACTTTCTCACAGACACCTGAAAAGAGAGAAAGTGAATCTTTCCTCCTTTTGTTGCCTCTAATTTGGAAATTAAGACTACAGCAATCACCTTGGGCCACAAAGTGACTTTCAAGCTGGAAGCAGGAGAAACAGACAAGGAAGACAGAAGAACCTGCGTACTCAGGGACTTGGTGCAGCCGTCTTCCAGCCCTGGATGTCTACACGGGGCTTCTATTAGGTAAAAACATCAAAGTGTCTGTGTTCAGGTCTCTGCGATTAGCTGCTGAATTTAATTCCAAGCAACCCTAATGTAAAACTGAATAAATATCAAATTAAGTGATATTAATTAGATTCATATTAAATTGGTTAACTCTTAATAAAGTTATTTTTAGTAACAACATATACAAAACTGAAACACATTTTACATCCTTCTTTTATATTTATCAAATTTGTTTCATTTTCCACAATTATTCATAATTTTTAAAATATTATGTTACTATAAGCTTGCCATGTTACCACACAGATTGATTTCTCTTAAAAAGCAGACTTTATGACACGTGGAAGGCTATAAAAACAATCCTAAAATGAACAACTTCAATATCATAATACTATCTTCCCTTAGATAAGAAAAAAGCACAGTACAACTATATGTTCAGTGGCATTCAAGAGCAAATGACCAGTTTTACTTGTAAGAGAACTCCATAGATTATACCCATCAATCCAGAGGCAATATTCTAAAAAGACTTCAACAACTATATTGTTTACAATTCTTGGTCCAAATGGTCTGTATTTAAATATCCATATTAAAACAAATAATTTTTCTCAATTGTTTTTGAAGACCAATACTACTTAAATATATTTTAGTAGTGTTAAATATATTTATAGCCTAAAAATGAAAAGAAAATAAATTAAGAAGACTACATTAATTATTATCTACAGAGGTTTAGAAATTCCTAGTCATCTTGATTTAATATACAAATCTCAGATGGCAATTACCAGACTCATCTTCTGAAAGCAACAGGGTGCAATAAAACTAACATTGAACATTGAAATTTAGCCATTAATTGACTTTCAGGACCCATCAAATATTTAGAAATGTACCTCATATTTTTAAAGCAAAATTTTATTTAGTGCCTTAAATTCATTTCTGCTTTTCTATTCCATTTTAAGGTAGAAAATCAAATAAACCTTAGTTACATCTTTCTCAGGCATGAAAGATCTTTATGTTATATTTGTTGTTATTGTTGTTGCTGTTGTTGTGTTTGAGACAGAGTCTCATTATGTCACACTGCATACAGTGCTATGGTGTCATGACTCACAGCAACCTAAAACTTTTGAGCTCAAGCGATCCTCTTGTCTCAGCCTCCCATGTAGCTGGGACTACAGGTGCCCACTACAATGGCTGGCTATTTTTAGAGATGGGGTCTCACTCTTGCTCAGGCTTGTCTCAGACTCCTGAGCTCCGGCAATTCACCTTCCTCAGTCTCCTGTAGTGCTAGGATTATAGGCATGAGCCACTGTGCCCAACCTGTTTATGTTAGCTTTAATTTGGGGTTTATCATTTTGGAGCATGACAATTTTAAGGCTGTGACAACTAAAATTTTGTAATGGGAACAAATGTGATTTGTTGTTTTCACTTGGAAACTAACCCTTATATACAGTGTGAGAAAACTAATTAAAAGTCTATAGAAGTTCTTTTCCCAATATTTTGGTGATGGGCCACAATGAAAATTATAGTTTACTCTGTGGCTGAGTATACATATTTATACACATCTGAAACAAATTTTCATAAATAATACTTATTCTTACTCTTAAATATTCTCCCTGAGGTTCTCTAACCAAGTCTGCTCACTAGATTTTTTTGGTGTGTAAATCTACACACCAAAACACACTAATCCTGTTTACAACATTACTATAGGATAGTTGGAACTTAGAAGAAATCTAAATCAAACCTTTCAGTTCACAGATGAGGGAACTGAAGTGTCATCTAGAGGGTTAGATACTTTGCCCAAGATAACAAAACTGTGTATAGCAGAGGTGGGATGAGAATGAAGATCTGTTGGCTACCTGACCCTATATAGAAAAAAGATAGCACTAGGAGAGGGATGTCTGTGTTTTTAAAATTTCAAAATGCAGAAGTGTGTGGCTTAGAGCATGCACCTGTCACAAAGGTCTTAGCATCTGAATCACTGAAGTTTTTTTTTTTTTTAATTGATGACTCATTTGGCATTATTCAGCAGACTTGAGTTTAGAAATTCAATCAGTGAGTAGTTTATGCGGTAATCTGCTCTTGTAATTAAATAAAACAATCCCCAGAAACTTAATTGAAGAATACCTGCCCATCAGGAACACCTAGACGCCACGCTTGGTTGATCTGCTTAAGCCAAATTTCTGGCACACTGCTCTTCATAAATCAAATTTAAAATGACAAGCAAGTTGCTCTTAACTTCCTTAAAGGCGTGGACAAGTAATTGCAAACCATCTGATATATAATGTGTCACAGAAAAGGCTCATTTTGTATGTGGTAGCCATTTGCCAACAGCAAGATAATTTGGGAATTTCTAATTTATAATTTACATTAATTAAAGGTATGCAAAAATAGGTGAGGGGAAGAAAACAAATGCCTTGGGAAGGAAATGAATTTTCTTAGAGTTTTGTGAATGTGTAATGAGTCTATATGTCCTAATATTAATATTTGTATAGGTTCCTTACCCTAAGTGTGATGAATGTTATGAAGGTGGATGAGATGGTTCTTAAATCAAATACTTTTTATTCCAATATATGACATCAAGCCTCTAAATTTAAGTAAACAAATTCATTAATAACAAAAATGTTATCCATTGCATGTAACCAGCGTCTGTTCAAGATGTATTTTAACTATTTGAAAATTTACCATTTCAAGAAGAGCATTAATGTCATATAAAATCATCTTAAGATAAGTTATATTTTTAAGTTAAAAAACTTCTATTTAATAAAATGGCAGAAAATAAAATAATTGTAGCCCTAATGGAGGATATAGCATTTCTTCTGACACTATACTTTGAAATTTAAGTCTATTGTCTGGAGAGGCATTAAATTATAGTTGGGAAATCACAGGCCCAAACATTGGCTTTCCTACTCTTCTGTAAACCTGGACAAGGGATTTAACCTCTGAGATACTCGGTAAATATGCATTCCATTTCACTGTTCAAAAAGTTACCTGACTGGGTTGTTGGAAAGACGGCATGAGGTAAAGCATGACAAGAATCTGGTTAGGTTTATTTTACACAGCATTACAGCTTAGGAAAAAAGAAAGAAAAGAAAAAGAAAGCCAATGGGAAACCAGTCTAGCTAATGAAAATGAGTGAAGACAAAAATCCCCAAATAATACAACATGAGAAGAGTGTACTCTAAATTGTGTGATTTATAACTATTTATTTAAGGCATAATTTATAATGTACATTGACTATGTTTGACATGAGCTTTCTTCCAGCAAGATTATGCAGTTTTAACATTGATATGCAATGTTGGACAATTAAGTTTGCAGACACATCCTAGAAAAAGGATTTATTTTAAACTTTATTGCTGAATATCAGTACGGTCAGCACATGGCCAAGGGAAGTACTTCAAAGGCGATGGTGATAACATTCAGCAAAGAGGTATGCAGCACTTTATCTGGGATGTGTTTACAAACTTAAGTGTCTGACCTCATATGTTATTGGCACATTTTTACCAAATATTGTTCCCAGATTGATGCCTCCACTACTTTCACTCAGTTTTACTTTCTTCTTTCAACTATTACTGACTGTTGGTTTTCTAATTTTTATTTTAATAAGGCTTCTAATTATTTAGATTTGGTTCACTAATCATACTTTCAAGTTTATTTCTTGATGCATAAATGTATGTCAAGAAAACAGCAGCTGCATATTGTTCTATATTGTATTGTATGACTTTCTTTATTTGTACGATTTCATAAAAATTGATACTACGACTTATTTTCTAAATAATCATTTCCTTTGGAAACATTTAATTGTGTAATTAAATTTTTAATTGGTATTGCCCTTTTAGGAAGAAATTAAAAACTGGACTGGGAAACATGGAAAATACTATGATTTATACTATTAATGAATATGATAGAATAATATTTGTCAAGAAAATACATATTTCACATTCAAACAAAACAGATATACATACATATATAAAGATATGTTGAGTTACACCATTTTATCATTTTCACATCTATTTCACACATAGCAATGCTGTGAAATATAAAATGTAAGGATTATTTTCGTTTTTCTTAAAAATGGTGAAATTGCAGTTTACAAAATTTAGTGTCTGGCACCAATCATACTTAAGGAAAAACTGGAGCTATGAATAGAAGTCAAGTTGAGTTCAGTGACTTCTACTGCCATTGATATTGCATAAAAATCATTTTGATAGTAGATGATGAAAGAATTGGCAACAATAGGCCTGGAGATTTTTTAAAAGGCACCAGTTTAGCCAATATGCCTAAATATGTGCATGAGTTTCTTTGTTTTAAGATTTCCACAAAAGACACTGATAAGTGTTCCTGGGAATGAACTAGGCCTGCTCTTTGAATAAATTCTTATCTCACAGTTGCTGTGGGAAAAATGAAAGATCCAATTACAAAGTCTGGAAGATTTCCTATAATTAGTGGCTATTATATTAGTTTTGCTTATGATGTAACACAGAAGAAGGGGGAAAAAGGAGAGGAACTGCTGTTTCATTTATTATTGTCTTAATTGCTTTTTTACTAACAGCCTGTGTCTCAAGGAAGCTAAGCCATAATTATTGCATCAATCACATTAACCTGTCATTTCATTCAGGAATTATGAGGAAGATCAGGTCTTCACTTTGAGAATACTAGGATATTCTGGTCTCTTACATTGTCTTGTAAGCATACTTGCAAAATAATGTGGTCAATCCATAGGAAATGTCACAGACATATATTTCTCTGTGTGTGGCATAAATATTTGTCCATGAAATAACTAAGTCTTGTCATGATACTTGTACCTTACATTTAGGAAATTATGGTGTCCTATAAATAAAGAAAAGAAGAAAGTACACACGCATATGTGAACACATATTCACAGACTGTGGAATATTAATGAGACTATATATACTTTGCAATTATTTAAAATGATTGGTTTATTTCAAGTATGTGCAAAAAAACACAAGTGACTTCAATTCGTGGTGGGATAAATCTACTCAGTGGACATTGTATAGAGATCTGCCTGTTTGGCCACTTTCTGATAAAGCAGGCCAGTCACAGCTCCTTCAACATACCAATGGTCAATTAATGAATCCTTCCTTTCTGTAAGATGATACTTATAGGATCATGTTGTCAATCCTTATCATTCATTGTCTCAAATCCTTAAAGTCCCAAACACTTTAAGCACAGTGTTGTTTACTTTCTTTTTCCTTAAATGATTGGTCCATTAGAGTCAGAGAAGATTTTTACTTAATGCTCGGAATCCTCACTTATTTTTGATCACTTATTCTTAGCAGCCAAATAAATGTAATAATAATAATAACAATAGAGTATCTATTAATATAAGAACAATAGCGTATCTCCCCATTCATGAGTTATACATGTACTAAATTATAAAGAATCTACCTATGCAACTATAAAATATTATGTACTTTAGAAAACATATACAATATAGAAACTTTCAAAGACAAGGAAAGAAAGCCCTTTTAGAATTCTTTGTTGGCGTATATATTCAACTTTGGAGAGCAAAAATTATGTCCTTAAGGCACATTCATCACTGAACCTTCTCTGCAGAGCTTAGGCAAATGTGGCTCTATCTATTTCTACCTTCCTACTGCGAAATGCTTGTAGCATATAGAATGGTGCATTGGGTTCTAAAACTAGCATTCTTTTAACATTAGATAACTTAGAATGTCATCTGCGTAACATCTTTCTAAAGCCTATAAAATTACCTAAATAATGTAGTGCAGGTGAACAAAGTCTCCTTTGATTGATTTGAAATGTATAGGATAATTTTTTGAAAAAAAGGCCAGTTTTTTTTTAACTTTTTCTTTTTCCCAGAAAAGACATCTGGCAAATGTTTTTCATCAATCAGAAACTTTTTATAAAATATTGACATATGTAAAGTCTCCTAAAAGCTTGGGGGTTTTATATGTGAAGCCTCTTCTTCTTCTTTTTTTTTTTTTTTTAGAATACAACATAGCACGAGGAATTATGAGGCAGAGAGACCTTCGTATGAATTCCAGTCGTGTTATTTTCTGGTTGTATGTGATGACTTGTCTTTGCTTCTATAAGCCTCGGTGTACTCATTTAAAATTGGAGGTGGCAAATATGCCCATCCTCCTTACCTTATCATGCTCATTAAAATACATAGTGCATATGAGTTATCTATTTTGTGTAGGTACATTATAATGTAAAGTGCTTACAGGTACTGAACACAAGAACTACTCAATAAATATAGTAAATTTCAAAATGCTAAGAGGCAATTCTGTACGTATGTGAGATAACTAACTGGAGTCAAGGAGAATTCTCTGAAAGTATAACATGTCTTTCTGTGTGAAGAGACTCTACAAAGTGTTCCTTTAGGGATCCAACCCATTGTATTAGCCCCAGAAGCATCATATTCCAAACCAACACAGACTAGTAGTGAAAGTATTAACCACATGGCCTGAGTTAGAATAAATGAAGCATTACTAACACCACATTTTGGTATATTTTTAACTTTATTAATATTTTTTATCCTTATAAAGCTTTTTAGTGTGTGTTATTTCATTTGCAGCTGACAACACTACACTGATGAAAAAGATACCATTAGTTATCACCAAGGAGTTAACACCAAACATGAAATATGAGAAACCACAAAGTAAAGCCTTTGGTGAGATGGCATTTTAAGAAACTAAGGTCTGTAATTTTTTTTACATCAGCGTAGAGAAACATCCTTCTAGTCATACTGCATTATAATCATTTAACCCTGCAAGAGCATTGGGCTTACTCAAAATAAGAAAAAAATCCAAAGAATAAATTTTAAGATCTATATGAGCTGTCAAAATAATCATCAGTATGTGTTAGATCTTGTGTAAAAAGCAAAATGAAATTTCCTGCTGCTAAGATTTTTCTCTCTGCCACAAGTACCCGGCTTATTTTGAAGCTCCATTTCCTTTCCATGTGTGTTTTCTGGAAAGTCACCTAAAATCCTTTGTGCAAACAGGAAAGAAAACAGTCAAGAAAACAAACTAAGAGATGGAAATTTCCAACACTAATGTCACAGATGTGACATTAAATGAGAAAACCCACAATATGTGGGAGGAGAAAGTCACTAAACATAAAATACTCTGCCCTGACGTGAAGCAGCAGTGTAAGTGAGAAGGCGTTTGAGTCATGTCCTTTGTTATCTTTGCAAGCAGCTTTTTCTCAAGGCACCAAATGGAAGCTTTGAAATTGATAAATTAGATTTGAGCTGATTTTATTTTGAATATACCCCAATTACTCCAGGAGTTAAAATATCACAGCCTGTATGTAAGATGGGCATCTAGGGGTCTAGATAGAGAGCTCAGCTAATCATCCATGTGGGAGAACAGCAAGCAAATCACTGCTGTACATGGGAAAATATAGATCTTGATTTAGTGGCACTCAATGTTCTTTCATAGAATCTCTTTTCTTTCTTTTTTTTTTTTTTGCGGGTTTTTTGTTTTTGTTTTTGTTTTTGCATTTTTGTAAGTGCTTCCATTGTATGTTCATTATTCACACTTTTTTTCCCAAACATAAAAGATGTCTCTCTTTTCAAAAAGGGCATTTTGGCAAAAGTTATCTCTTCCAAGTTTCCCAGAAACAAAGTTCCCAGCTCTGGTTCCAATGTAACCATAACCACATTCAATGAAAGACCAGCAGTGGTGGTGCTGGGGAATAGCCAGTTCTAGGGGAAGACCTAGAATCTTCTTGGGTTTACTTTCTGAATTCTCCCTGAAGGAGGACAGGGTCAGTGAATTACATGGGATGTCCTAAGTTCAAACAACATCCCTCCAGGCCTTGCCACTGTGGGAGAACTCAGGGTTTGCCATCCCCAAGAGGGTCCCCAGAGAAATGGCCAAGAAGCAGGGCAAAGGGAGAAGGAAAAGTTCTTTTGTCTTTCTTTTTGCATCTCTTTATTTCTTCCCCCAACGTTTTTCTCTTGGTTTCAATGACCACGGATGTTCTTTGAGGTTCAACACCAAGCCAGCCAGCTGGATATTTACAGCAGTGCATCCAAACAGCTACCCCGCTACCACTCCTAAAACAAGATGTTTCCTTGGAAAGCACCATCCCTAATACCAAAGAAGCTACTGCTGATGCCATCCCCCCATGGGAACACCTGCTCCTGGTCGAAGCCCCACTCTTTCTCATCCTGGTCCTCAGGCTCGGCCTCTGCCCCACCACTGCGGGCATTCTCATACAGAAACACCTGCTCATCCATGTGTGTGGGGGCCAGCCGGTTCCTCTTGGCACTGACTACATTGGCCGCGGAGCCAAAGAGGCACTCGGGCACAACGCGGGTGGCTGTCACATACCAGTACTTCTGAAGCACCTTGGGCAGCAATGGGAACAAGGCCAGGTGGTAGACCACCACTTGAGGGGTCTTGGTTGAGGCCGAGTACCTTCTGTGACTTGAAGTTGCTCAGTTCCTCCACCACTTGGGCGAGCCACTCCTCCTGGTCCTCCACGCCACCTGTCTGGCAGAAGATCTCAGCCAGCATGTTATTGATGACACTGGTTGGCGGAGATGTAGATGTGAGCGTGAGCTTCTTCACAGGAGGCTCCTCGGGCAGAGGGAAGATCGTGTCCTCAGCTGGCATCTGGTAGCTGCCATCCTTGCCCTTCTCCAGGAGGCCTTTGGCTTCTTCCACCACACAGTTCTCCACCTGCTGCCGCTCAAAGGCAGAGAGGAAAGGCAGCCTCTTGTAGAGGAGATCCAGGAAGGTGGCAAATTCAAGAACATGTCAATCTCAGGCGTCTCCTGATAGGTCTTGGACAGCTCCTTGGCAATCACCTCTTTGGCCATGCTGATCTCCTTAGAATCTGTCTCCTTTACATTTAGTGTAGTATTCAGCAACATGTGCAGAAGTGGCTTCACCATGCTGATTGTGTGGTATTTGGAGGCAAACAGCATCTCTTCCACTTATTTGAAGGGCTGCAGAAGTTCCACCAGCCCCTCGATAGTGGCCCACTCCATGGCCTCCAGCATGAGGTGACAGTTGTTGCTGTCCTCCACCAGGATGCCAGCAATGACAAACTGCTGCTCCCTGAGCCTCTGCAGCCTGGCAAAACTGCTGCCCCACCAGAAGACCCAGTCTCTCACCAGCATGCAATGCACCGTGTTCTGCTGTTTCTGCTTCTCATAGAGCATGTACATGGCAACCGTGGACTGCTGAAAGTACTACACCAATTTGCGGCACCAACCGTGACAGCAGGACACCCAGCTTGGGCAGCTGAAAAGCCTCCTGGATGCCAGCATTGAACATCTGTACCAGGCAGGGCATCTGGACCGCTATGTCCAGCAATGAGCATGCCTTCATGATGTCCTTGCCATAGTCAGTGGTGGCCCCAAAGACCTTGGCACTGATGTCTCACTCCATGAAGACCTCGTACAGAACCCACATGATGGTCTCTGCTGTGTTCTCCTTAGGCACCTTGAATGTCTTTGGGCACCTGGAGCCCATGGACAGGCAGTAACGGGAACTGACCCCCAGAAAGTGGACAGCCAGCGTCATGTAGCCACAGATCTGGTTGTGACTACGGCACATGCCCGTGGAGAGGCCACACCACGAGGCGTAGGCCAGCTCCTTGAGGATGACCTCCCCAACTGCCCCGTATTTCTCGGGAATGGCCTTGGTGGAGATGAACTTCCTTGTGGGGACCTCGTACCTGGGGTCAGCCATCTTCAGCCGCGCCTTGAAGGTGGGCTCGTCCATGATGGAGGCCGGGTACAGGCTCTCACAGATGAGCCCCACGACAGTGGCCGTCAGCTCCTACTGCCTCTTGCTCTCGTGGCCATGTCTGGCCTGCATGGCCAGCGCGTCTGGCGCTGGTTGCTGGGAAGACTCAAGTTTCAGCTTGGAGAAGGTGGTGGCGAAGGCTTCCGCATCTATTCCATGTTGCTCTTGACAAACTCGCAGAACTCCCCGGGGTGGTTCTTCTCCAGATGGTGGGAGAGGTTGGAGGTGTTGCCGGACTAGGCGATCTGGGCCATGCAGATCCAACAGTAGATTTTTTTTCCACTGCAAAATGCATCCTTTAGCATTGGTGTCGAAGCCGAAATACTTCCACACCTTGCTCTTGGCGTGGGGGTGGGCCACCAGCTTCAAGTCTGCCTGGGAGCTGTCCAGCCCTCTATTCTCCGTCGATGCCCCCGCTGGAGCCTGCCTGCCGCACATCCACTCATTCGTGGAGACCTGGTTCTGTGAAGCCCCCGCAGCAGCGGCGCAGCAGCTGCGCCACCAGCACCGCCCCACCGGCCGCAAAGACCCACAGGGCCACCCTCGCCGCAGACAAAGGCGACATGGCTGCCCGGCCGCACCGCCGCTTCCAGAATCTCTTTTCTTAGGAAATCTCTAGGACATTTCATGACAAAATTACTAGTGACTTACGGCACGCCTTAGAGAACTGGCCAGTGATAAGGGAGTTTTCGTAAAGCTGTAAGAGCCATCGTGAGAGAATATGGTTTCTTAGAGTAGGTGGCATTTGGTTGTGCTATAGCAGAAAACTAGTATTTGTAAACCAGCTAGTCTGTGTTAGGTACTGTGTAAGAAATGGGATTTTTCCAGGAATGCTAAGAATTTGTTATTATCCTTGTTATTATCCTCATTTCAATTGGTGGAAACTTAAGAGATATGCACTTGACACCTCTAGAGAGGGCCAAAAGCAGGCTTTAACTCCACTCTGCCTCTTCTGAAAATCTTTACCATTGTGAGTTAAGGCCATTCTTGAAAAAGGAGAACAAAGCAAGGAAAAGAGGATTATCAGCTGACATAAAGTAAGTTTACTGGAAAACACAATGTAATTATTTCAAATCAATAAGGGCATGAAACAGGCAAAAGTCAGTATATTTGTCATTAGACCCTGGTGAAGGTTAAAATGTTTTCTGCTTTTGTAACCCCTAAGCACCTAAACTCCCAAAGTTCTAAATTGCCATATACAAAATGAGTACGTTATCCCCTACTCCCACCTCCACCCCACATTAACTAATGGTGCCTACCCTGTATCTTTTTATTTTCATCCCAAAAAAGCATCATCTGATGATAGAAGACATTGTCCTATTAGGAAAAAAAAAAGACCATTTAAACATGGCCATTACACTTTATGTTTTCCAATATTACTGGAAAACAACTGGATCCAGCATCTTTCCTGAATTTGAGAGTATTCTGTACTTAAAATAGTCACTGTGAAGCACATAATAAAGTTCTATGTCATTAGTTCCACTAACTGGGGTTTACAGTGTAAGAAGCTTTAGTCATCTTCCTTGAAAAACCAAGATGGAGAAAGATACGGTACTAAAATATCAATAATGAATGTCTCATCTTCTTGCTCCTCTGGGCCTTTTGATTAACCTGTGCTGCTGTGAAAGGTAATTTGTTCTGCCACTTTGTAAAAAGAATAAACAAACAAGAAAAGAAAAGTCAGTGATATCCTACTATTTTTGCCTCTATCTTGCCTTCGTCAATTTCTCAAAAAGGCCCTGGAATTGGTCAGGGGGATATAAAAATTGACTAGGACATCATGAAAATTTTCTTCTTATTTAGGATTAATCTTAGTTCTAATATTTAACAGGAAAGATCATAGTATTATCATGAAGTTATTTCCTCCCCCCCCCAAAAAATGAATGTGTTATGACTTGGCATTTCTTATAGATCATTTTAGTCTTGTCCTGGAAAAGCTAAACACTTTTAACTTATCTCAAAATACGATGATTAATGTTTTAAAACAATTCAATACTTTACAATAGAAAATTATTATGTATTTTTAAGAGTATATAAGGCTTGAGCTACGGCAATGGCATAGAAGTTGGCCTCCAGGGGCATTTCTCCTAATGAGTGTGAAATGCTGTGCTCAAGCTGGAAAAAAAATTATCACCTGTTTGTGAAAGATACGGTTCAACTGCTACCCTGACAACAAAACCAAGCATGTTAGTGACCTAAGGGACTACACAGATACCTGCCATTGTTTGACATCAAAAGGAATTAGAAACTTACTAAATATTGAGCAGGTGCAGAAAAGCTATCATTGTTCTCTCTAAAGCATGGGTTCAGGTGGGAATTCAGTTTGTTAAAAGATACATAAAAGTACACACTAAAGCAAATAATTTTTGTGAGTAAGTTTAAAAGCCAAGCGTGGAAGAAATCAGAAAGACAAAATATAAGAAAAACAGACATCTACACAGTAGTTTTGAGACAATCATTCAAACTGTTTGAACTCCACACTAGAAATACACAGTTTTCAAACAAAGGTGGATATTTCAAATGAAAAATAAACTAAGGAATTGGGAGTGGGACTGAACCATCCATGAGTCCGCTGCACATCTCCACATCCATTTTCTGATATCTGCTTGCTCTACTTTAAAAATGTTTTCATTTACTATGGTGATTTTGAATAACCAAGAATGATGTTTAGGGAGAACACATTCAAAGTTTGTCTAAAATCTTTAGGCATTGGTCCACGACTCTCTTTCCATCTTTCTAACTCCTTCCCCACTCACACTTTTTATTCTCTTCTGAAATCTTTTATTTTTCTAGTACTGTGCTGTTTCCACTTACATCTACAACTGTTGGTTGAACATATAAAATACTCTAACCAGGATAAGTAATTATTTTAGAATATAGATAAAAATAATTTCACAACATTGTCCTAAGTCCAGGGGGTTCATGAATCATTGCTCTTAGAAAGCCTTTGACACCCGGGGGATCTTTTTTCCTGCAGGCAATCACTCTGGGAGATCGGCATTCCTAGTGGGTGCTATGCCTCCAGCACATGTTGTGTTTGTTTCTCCTGGTTTAGTAAAGTGCTATTTAAGTAGACCCCTGATTGAGGTAAAAAGCCTTGAGTTCTGTGCTATTTAGAATGCCTCTCAACTAAGTGTTTTGTAATTAACTAATTAATGTTCCAAACACACCTGCGGCACTATTAGTACGATTCCATCTTTCTTCCTGAGTTACAAACACATTAAGGCTTTATGTAAAGTAATCAATAAATGACAACACTGAAAATAAATCCAGGAAGCAGTGTCTAAAGTACCTGGAATTCACTGACAGACTATCCTTACCCAACCCCATTCTTCACATGTATTTTATATTCATGCCCCGGAATTTAAGGGGTCTGGAACATTCTAATCTAGAGCATATATGATAGGGTCACACAGAAGAGGATGAACATTTGAGAAAAACTTAAGATAGGTTCGCCAGATAAAATATATGATGTTCGTTAAATCTGAATTTCAGATCGTTCTAGGGCCTTCCTAAGGAATTGGCAACTTTCCATAATCATGTTATGGCTTAGAAGGACTAAACCTTTTTCCTACTGCGGTATGGTGGACCCTTCTCACCTCTCAGCGGACAATCTGTGACTCTCAGTGAAGAAGAAATGTAAGGATATCAGACAGAAATCAATTCATGGGCTAATGAAAATCAACTAATACATGACTTTTGCACATGTATAATTGTCAACTAGCCATATTGACTGTTTCCTACAAACTAAGAATGGAAAGCCTTTCCAACTTTAAAAATACGAAAAGCAGATATTTTCCAGCCTAGACATGCCCTTCAAGTTCAGCTAAACTCTAATTTTTCATGCACTCTTATATTAACTTGCTCATCTAAATGACACTAGTAATTAGTAGTCAGTGCTAGAAATGAAAAATATTTACTCCTCAGTGACTCAAGATAGATTAAGGAACAACTTCCATTGATTATACTTTTTCTCTGTACTATAACAATAGTTTCCAAGTCTCTAAGGTCTCCAATCTCTTTTTCTCTTATCCACAGGATGATGTCAGACTGGTAATTAAAAATTGATCACATCACTTCTCTGCTTAAAAGTCATCAGTGGCTACCCCTCTGGTTTATGGGATTGTCCCACAAGGACCCATCCTAAATCCTCAATCCCTGGATAGGAAGCTACGCTCTAGGGGGGGCATTTTTATTTGTTCTCCAAGAGCCAGCCCAAGAGTTCTTTTATCCACAATCACTATCTTTAAACCTCCAAAGTAGTTTCTCTCATCATGATTTGATATAACTATCTTCCCCCCAACCTGTGAGCATCTTCTCCTTCCACTCCTGATACTCAGCCTAATGTGGCACACAGTGGGTAGTCAATAAATGTTCATCCCATGGCTTACACTCTTCCCTTTTCTTTACTCTGGAAAGAAGAGAACAGCAGAGGTGAAAAAGTGTTTAAAACATAAGGCTCCAATGAAAGAAAAAAGAAGTCACAAAATTATATGATGAGTTCATTTTGTTCTTGTATTTGTTATATAACCTCATTTTATTTATTTCATTTTCTGCATTGGACAGATGTTTTACTAATCTTCTCAGTATTTTCTCTGCATCCTGAAACTTAGAAGCACTGAAGTAACTATTTACAATAGTCAGAGAAAATTAAAACAATGTCAATTCTGCAAATTAGAGTATCTCTACTAAATTTTAAATTAGGACATTATTTTACTACAATTCCCAAGTAGATAATGGGGACAGTATTATAAGAGCCTATAGTTGCCATGTGTGTATATATATATATATATATATATATATATATATATACATATAGTCATGTTATATTCATATATTCATATATTTCAAATTAGCATGCTTGGTCTGCTATATTTTTGAGTCAAAAACCTGTGTCCTTTTGGTTCATGGACTTATCTATAGTTTGCTGTGCTATAATTAAAGTATCCCTGAGCATCAAGAACATTTACATGTGAGTGCTCTTTACTAGAACATCAGTAAAGTTCCTTGTAGTATGAAAATTCTATCATTCTATTTTTTCTGCATTTATTATTTACTGGTAATTTGAGCTTTTTATATAACCAGAGAGATTATCAAAAAAAAAAAAAAAAAAGAAAGAAACAAAGCTAGTAAAGATACCCTTCCAGGCACTTTATTTTCATTCTTGTCTGGACTTCCTGTTTCTAAAAACTTTCTCTTTGTTTGTAATATCCCCATCACTTGGTTTTACGAAGCTAACCACGTCTACATATGCTTCAGGAACACAAAACGTAATTAAATCAGGGCTCACTGGTCCATCCTTTCATCTCTGCTGACTTTAGGTATTTAAGAATATGGGGAGAAGTTTTCATTTGGGGGAGAGGAATTAGTATGTACAAGGATATGCTTTAGGAATTCAAAGCATTGAAACTAACAAATTTTTTTTTTGCAGTTTTTGGCTGGGGCTGGTTTTGAACCCGCCACCTCCAGCATATGGGGCCAAGGCCCTACTCCTTTAAGCCACAGGCGCTGCCCCACCAACAATATTTTTTAAATGACAATAACTTTCTATTGTTTTTAAACTGTACTTCTATTATCCTAGACACAAGCAATTGAGTTCTTAAGAATTTTTCTGTAAGCAAGGACATGGACCCATATTTTCTGAAGGCACTTGCAACTTGGTCATCTATGATTCCATGATTGTAAACACTGTCTCTGTCAGTCATCCTGCAGTTGTTTGCTGAGGCTCACCAGGAAAAAAGGAAAAGGTTACCCAGGGCTGAAAAGAACATTCCAGCTCATCATTATCTCAGTGGGTTAGTAGCAAGTGCATTGCCACATGAAAGATCACATATTACTGGATATTCCCAAAGTTGCCATTCATAGGGGAAAATGGGAAACTGTACCTAAATGTACCTTTATTTAGAATATAGTACAGAATATTACAAAGAGGTGACCAACACATAGAAAATATTTTGTAAATATATTTTTTAATTTCCTAATGTATATTTTATAAATAAAGGTATATTTAACCACAATTTCCCATTTTCCCTATGTATAGTAACTATAAGGACATCCTTTACTAATTGAAAGGTGGTTATAACCAAGAGGAAGAAACAGGAATTTCCAGACTTATAAATACAAAGAAAACTATTTTGAATAGTGGTATTTCTTTATGACTAAATCCAGTATTTTTAAAATGCAAATATCCAATGTATTTAAAATTACTATAAAGCCACCAGACAAACTAATACATGCCCACACAGGTGAAAAACTCAATTTAAGTTGAGGGAGGGGGAGAGGGATGGGCAAAGGGGGATTGGTGTGTTATCACCTAATGAGCACAGTGTAAGGCACACCTCTTGGGTGAGGGGCAAAACTACAACAGGATCTTACCTAATAAATGCAAACAACATAATCTAATCATTTGTGCCCTCATATTAATCTTTAAAATAAGCACACTATTTTAACATAAAAAGCTTATTGGAAAGCTAAGAGTAGTTTGTGTGCAACATATATGGAATTATATGTGTACATATGCCATATATAATATATACAAATTTTCTAAGTAGATATTTAAGACATTAAATATCCAAATTAAAAAATCCAATTCTTGCACCCAAAGGATTCTAGGGAAAGAATTTTAAAAAGTTACTCAAGATATAAAGTGCCTACAATACAAAGAACAATGATACAAAACAAAACACATACCCATCAGGGTAGGGGGATAAGCAATCCAGAAACATTTCCTTTACAGTGTTTACCAACCACACAATTACTTTATAGTTCACAGAACATCATGAACTGCATAAAATTCATCACGAAAAAATGGTTTCCTGCAATCAAGCTAGGGAATTTAGGGCTGATACATGTCAAAGGTGAAAACATGCTTCTTTTGCAAGCACGAGAGATGGGCCACGTGGCAATGTTCTACTGCAATATCTTCATGGCTCTCTTGCCAAAGGACTGATGTATATTTAATCACTTTATCTAATGGATGTGATTTCTCAAGTCACAGTTACCCATTAGGAAAGCTCTTGCTCTGGTTCAGCTGAGCACTCTGATTACATTTCCTGACTTTGTGGTTTCAGAGAAGCAGAGCTGGTGGAGAATTCCCTGATCCATCTGTCTTTGCCTGTGGACAAGACAATACAAGATCATCCAAATCATTAGGCTTGGGGGTTGGGTAGAAAGATCAACGTGGATTCACCATAGCCAAACTTTATTTAGCCAGGTGCCCACATGGTTATCTTTAATTTTCAGAGAACAGATTGTTTTCCCCCAATATGCCTCATCCTTCTTGATTGGAATGAAAACTAGTTTCATTCTGGAGTTTCAAATAATTAGCATGAAGCTCATCATCATCTACAAAATAATCTTTTTTTTAAAAAATTCAAATGTAGTGTGATATAATTGTTGTAACATACAGTAAAAAGAATCTAGAAAAATGCATGTGAGCCAGACGATATCACAAGTACTCTTTTCTACTGTCTTCCTTATATGGGATATTCTTAAGGAATATGTACAATCTTCAAACTATATGTGACCTCTCTAGAAAATAAACTCAAAATCTGTAAAATAGACAAAAAATTAACTTAGAATATTGGAAAGTGTTCCTATCATAACATGAATGAGGCATCAGATTTTCTAACAGCATAACAGAATACTGACTGCATGATTACCCTTTTATAGACTGGTCTATTCAAGAAATATTTACATAATTGGTATATTCATGCATTTGCTATGAGACCAGGAATAAAGCATAAAACATATTAAATGTAATCTAAATAACAAATTAAAAATAAAATGCCATGGTAAATTGATGATGGCAATAAATTTAAAAAATAAACTTACAATGAGAGGAGAATGCAGCCTGATTGAAACCAAGACACAAAATGATGCTTTAGCAAGGACCTTAAATTGTATACTGAAGAATGGAAGTATTATGTGGAAATCAATCTTCAATCACAAAATAGTAATCATAAATTAAAATTCATCTTGCAATTAGTACATGCATCTTTGTTAGAATTTTAATAAATTGATTTAAAATGTTCTCTTTCCAATTTGTTAATTTTTCTCTTAGTGGCAATAGCATTGTAGAATATTCTCCACTGTACCATCTAATATTTCCCTCCACTCAATTCTAAGGAGATTGAGTTTTTAGTTTTAATCAATTGGAAAGGAAGAGAAAGAATTCCAAATCAGAGCCTATTTTGGGAATATAAGCATTCCCTTTGAAAAGATATTAAGTATAGACATATGACATGGAGAAATTATTAATATCTGCTTATAAGGTAAAGTTTCTGTAAAGTACCTACCACAATGCCTAGGATAAATAAATACTAGCAAGATTGTCATCTTTTCCTCTATATATACTGCAAATTTTAAATAACAAATACATAACTGGTCAATAAAAGTAAAACCTTCCTAAAATCTTAAGTGGGGCATACACATTACCTGTTTTTATTTCATTTGCTTAACATGTTTATGGCTTTAATTTAAAGTATAGGTCTACCATAAAATATGAAGTCAGCATAACATAGTTATGAAACAGACCTAGGTTCAAATCCTTTTTACTGCTTACTGGCTTAAGAGTGTCCTCTCTGTAAAGCCTTACTTTTACATTGCAAAATAAGGCTAAATGATTATTTTAAAAGGTCATTTTAAAGAAAAAACAATACACTGTCTTTTAACCATTTAGCGTATTTCCTGGCATACTTCAAGTGTATAACACATTATAACCATTATTATTAGTGAATTTTATCAATTTTCTTATAAAGTTATCACATAGCTAATTTTGTAATGTATTAATTTTAACAGATATGTTAAAGACTAAAACAAAACTACACTCATTGGAAAATCAAGACTACACTGCTTTCTCCAAACAATACCATGAATATGTCACACAGCCATTGTGGTCCCTGTCAACTTAAGATTCATTAGTCCAGATAGTGCATGCAGAGTGTGTGGATTGTTTTTATGGTGGTGCAAATTATTAAATACATCAGGCTTGGTAAACGTGAACATATCAAGGGTGTTGAAGATTTAATAGACAAAAACCTTGGAATACGATAAGAGCCAAAGTAAAGATAATAAAATAAAATAATTGAAAGTTTAAGAAAATAATGAATGTGGCAAGTGCATAAAAGATTAACCATTTGACAGTAGAAATGATTCTTTAGGACTGAGTACAATTAACAATAAGGTAAATGCTGAGCCTAGGAAACATTTTTTTATTTTTTAACAGAGGGTGCTCTCGGATGGGACAGAGGGTTTGTCTTCATTCGTAGATGCTCAGGAACTTAATGCTAAATGAAGAAAAGCGTAGGTATTCAAGAAGATAAAATTAAAACATAGTGACAGGTGCTGATGAAATTTTACTGACAGGCTAAAAATGATTCACTAGTCTCAAAACCCAATGTTAAAAGAAGTGAGTTATGGAGCATGTATGACAAAGGATTCTTTGAAACATGTATAGACATTGTCAAAATGTGCTAAGAGCGACTCATGAGATTTTGGTGTAGACCTTCTTTCAGGGTATATATCAGCAAAGAAAGGGGTAGTCTAAATCTAGTTTTATGGTTCTAAAGAAATAGGTTATTTAATGGACATTTATGTAGGGATAGAAAAGCACTAGGGAATACACAGCATAAGCTTACAAACAAGGCTTTTGCAAAATAACATGATCATAGGCAGAGGAACTTACCGTGTTTTATATTTCTCTACTCCCTCATTTTAGCTAGAGGATATAATTATAGCAAGATAACCTCAGCCTTAACCTGGGAACATGATAAAACCCATATAATATTGTTTAAAATGATTTTTTTGTTGTTGTTGCTATTTAAAAAAATTCATAAAATGAAGGGTACAGCTGTTTTTTTAAGTGTAAATTAAATGTATAATATTTTTTCTCTGCCATTTTGAAAAGGATCTTCAGAACCTTATAGGTGTAAACAGGCTTAAAGTTGTGAAGAAAATTCCAGATTAGGGAGTACCCCCAGAATACCAAGTAAATGAGAAGAAAATAATTCCTACCCTTGCTCAAATTTGTATTCTAGGAAACATCTGACCAAAAGACATAGATTCTGAGATAAAGCAAGTAATTAGGCAAAGAGAGGATACAACAATTCAATGACAAAAATGCCTAGCTTTTATTTACAGGCTTTACCTCTTTTTACTGTTATAATTCATAGATTGAGCTGTTTATCAAAATGTTAAAATGTCGTAAGTTTATGACAACATGAACCTTACTCAGTGAACTTGAGTATCCTTAAATAGTCACCATTTTTCATTTGCTAGTAGCTACCCAAATGGGAAAAGGCACTACCAAGGGAACTTAACCTCCACAAGGACTGTCTAATGGAACAACAAATATCTATGCTATTAACTCTCACCGTCAAACTTTAGTTCTCAGTAGCAAACTCTTCTGAAAACAGTTCTAAAACAACGACTGAAAAATGAATGTCTGTACTGAGAAAAAACAGAAAAAAGAGAAAATTTTTAAACTTTCTTTATTGAAATGAATCAAAGATTCTCAGCCATTGGTTTGCTTGGCACTTGAAACAAGATAGCTTTTCTTTTTCACTCAATTACCCATTTATTTACTCACTCACTATTGACTACCCACTCTGCACAAAGCATCGTGCTAGGGCCTCTGTGGATTTGTAACTACAGTAAGATAGAATTCCTGTTTGACTTATTCATAATATCAAATCCCTACCATTAGAAAATAAAGAGTCCCTAAATTTATTAACTAGTTAGGCAAGGAAGCAGGGTTCCTAGACAATTAAGAAGGGATCAAAACCAAATAAATATTTTCTGTAAGGAGACTGATAAAAAGACAATGGAAGAACCACACCAGAGAATATGAGAATATGAATACTGATGTTCTTTTCCTATCAGCAACTGCCCTAAATTGCTAGTGTATTCTTCCAACAATTCAAAGGTTTTAAGCCTAATATATAAGAAATAAATGAATGTGGATTATTGAAAGGGAAAGTGAATGTGCAGAGTGAGGCACATTTTGACTGAAAACTAGACCTCTGGGAGTGATGAGAGAGGAAAAGTTGGAGCCTCTCTTAGAAGCTATTATATAATGTCTATAGAAATTTTTTGAGTTACCAGTGGATCACAGACCTAAACATAAGAATTAAAACTATAAAACTCTTAAGAAGAAATTATAGGGAAAATGGTTCAGGACATTGGATTTGGCCAAAAGCATAAACAACAAATTTTGAACTTCATCAATATTAAAAACTCTTGGCACCAAAGTACACTGTCATAGAATGAAAAGACAATGTATATAATGGGAGAAAATCGTTGCAAGTCATAAATCTGATAAGGGATTAATATGGATAATATATAAAGAATTCCTACAACTCAACCAAAAATAAATAACCCGAGTTGAAAAACGGACAAAGGATTTGAATAGACACTTCTCCACAGAACATATATAAATGGTCAATAAGTGTATGGAAAGATGCTCAACATTACTACTTATTAGGGAAATTCAAGTCAAAACCATAATAATACACCACACTTACTAAAATGGCTATTATCAAAATGAAAAGTAAATGTTGGTGAGGGTGTAAAGAAATTAGGTCCTTTGTGCATTGCTGGAGGGAATGTAAAATAGTGCAGCTTCCATGGAAAACACTGGCATTGTTCCTCAAAAAATTATAAGTAGAATTATCATATGATCCTGCAATTTCACTTTTGGGTGTACATCCAAAACAATTGGAGGCAGACACTCAAACAGCTGCGTGCACAACAACGCTCCCAGCAACATGGCTCCCAATAGCCAAAAGAAGAAAACAATCCACATTCCCATCAGCAGATGCACGAAACGTAGTTTACATGTAAAATGGAATATTATATCATACGATCTTAAAAAGGAACACAATTCTGATACGTGCTACAACATGGATCAATCTTGAAAATATTATGCTAAGCAAAATAAACCAGACACAAAAGGACAAATGCTGTATGAGGCCACTTATATGAGGGGCCTACAATAGTCAGACTCGTATAACCATGGTTATTAGAGACAGGAGGAGGCAAGAGCAGAGGGTTACTGTTTAGGGGGTACCTAGTTTTAGTTTGGAATGATGAAAACTTTCTAAAGATGAATAGTGGAGCTGGTATGCAACAACAAAACTGTAATTAATGCCCCTGAATTGTACACTTAAAAATTTTATGTTATGTGTATTTTACTAAAATAATTTTTAAATCAGAAGCATTATCTGAACTCTGGAAGGCAGACAGCCTCAGTAAGATACCAAAATCACCGCAGTTAGCAGTGAGGCAGGTCTGACAAGATGCCAGTGTGTCTCCTTAATATTTATTTTTCCAGGCAGTAGTCCTTTCTATCTATGTTGTACACGGATTTCAAGAGAAGTAATTATATAATACACATAAAAGTCAATCAAAATAGGCAAATCGTTACTGCATTCTCACCATTGCTTTAGTTTCCAGAATTTAAACATTTAAAGATACTCTCAGTTCTAACCCTTGCCCCAAAAGTAACAAAAAGATTATTTGTACATAGAAATTGGTGGTTTTTCAAACATTTATTCTGATTGCATGTTACCCATGTCCAGAAAGGGAGCCAGATAAAAACAACACACTGATCCCTTCCCAGCGGTTGTTCCACACTGAACGCTGTACATCATACAAACCTCTGCACCAGGTTAGTAACCTTTACAAAATTCAGGACAAGCCCTCATCTACCACCTCCAACCGTGCTCTAGGCATTTTGGCCATAGGACTTTCTCATGTTTCTCCTTAAACACACCAAATAAGTCTGGGCTTCCACAAATGCTATTCTTTGCGATCCGGATGATTGTGTAGTTGTTTAACTAGTTCCCTGATTTCCTGTTCTCTTTGACATCTCAGCTCAAATATCACCTCTACAAAAGCTTCTCTGGCCACCCTTATTAAAAAGTACCTCCTTCCCTCAATTCTGTCCATCCTGTTTCAATTTTCTTCACAGCATATTTTGGAATATAACAAGAAGTAGTAAATATTTATTTGTTCATTATCAATCTCTCAAAACTATCATCAAATCTCCATGCTTTGTGCACTGCCATCTCTCCAGTGTCTAAATAGTGCCTGCGAAGCTACTCAATAAATACTTCCTGAAAGAAGGAAGAAAGGAAATAAAGGATGAAACAACAGAAGGAATTACTCTTAAATTCCTGGAAACTTACAAAGGCCGAGAGTTCTAGGAGCTGACCTGGAGGCACTCAGCGGCCCTTTACCACTGCCCTTGGGATCTCTGCCAGCTCCTTCCTCTCCACAAACCTCAATAGCACAAATACCCACTTGGATGCCAACTCCTGACCTACACATTTGGAGGCCAAACAGATATGACTTAATGATTGATCACCATCCCAAGACAAATCAGTTGGGAATTACAGCTTTAACTTCTTTTTTTTCTTATCTATAGTCCACCTTTTAAGGAAATTTTCCAACAGGTAACCCTTACTTTTAAAAAACCTTTTTAATACACCAACTTGAGTATGTATTAAAACATTTGGCTCTTTTGTGCAAAAAAGGCTAAATATTGTCATTCGTAATTGGTGAACCCAAACTGTGGCAGAAAGAATGAGAACTGCTATTCTTTTCTAAATACAAAATAAGAATGTTTCATTAATACCTAGTAATGACAAAAAGCTACAATAAATTACTAAGTCCTTGGTAACTTAATCCTCCTATATTCTTAGGAAGCATATTTGAGTGAGAAAGAATGCTTTTTAAATAAAAGTTTAGCTTAGTTTAGCATTAGTTGTGCAATAAATCTGTGAAATCTACTCAGCATATGTAGTAAGAAGGACTACACACAGGGGCCATTCAGGCAGGTCATTAGGAACAAGCAACGGTCTTAACTCTTTCTCCAGTCTTATTGAGGTCAAATCGATTGGAAGAAAACCGTACTTATTTAACATAGAAAATCTTTTGAGTTTGTGCATTTGCGTATACTATTATACCAGCACCACAATCAAGCTAATACACACATCTACCAACTCCAAAAGCTTTCCTGTGTTCCTTTTGCTTTTTTATTAAGGACACAAGAGATCTACCTTCTCAACAATTCTTCAGTGCACAGCACTGTGTGGTTGGCTCTCGACACTGTGTTGTACAGCACATATCTAGAACTTACTTGTCTTGCGTACCTATAACTTCATACCACCTGAACAATTCTGCATTCCTCTCTCCCCCATCGCCTGGTAACCACCGTTCTATTTTTTGCTGCTGTAAGTTTCACTGATCTCAGAATCTTGTATATGTGGAATCATGCAGTATTTATCCTTTTTATGACTTATTTCACTTAGCGTAATGTCTTTCAGGACAATCTGTGCTGTCACAAATGATAGCATTTCTTTTTTTTTTTAAGGCCCAATAATATTCTACTGTATGTACATGCCACATTTCTTCATTCATTCATCTGGTGATGGACATCTGTCTTGTTTCCATATCTTGGCTATTCGTGAATAATGCTTCAATGAATGCAGAAGTGCATACAAACTCTGACAATTAAGTTTGTGAACTCGTTCCAGAAAAACTGCTACACACCTCATTACTAAATATCACTATACTCCCCTTGTGAATCTATGCACTAATGCCAGAGCCTAATATATTCCTCAAAGCAATGTTGGAACTCCTTTTCTGGAATGGCCATAAAAGTTGTCCTGATATTAACCTTGATTTAATGAATATCATCAAAATGTCTTTCCGTCAATATTTCCTTTATCTTCTGCTGAAGAAAAAAAGTCACTGGGGCTAGGTCAAGTAGCAGAGAGGGTGTTCCAATCCAGCTATTTGTTTATTGGCTAAAAAATCCCTCATAAAGAGTGCCACGTGTGCTAGTGCATCCTTGTATGCAAAAGTTCCGAGTTGTTAGTCATGATTTTCAGTTAAGATTTTCCTGTTTCCCTATTGATCTTTACTTGATCTTCTGTGCTTCTCACAGTCAGGCAGATTTTGACACACAGTTTGATGAATTTTTGTAAGGTTTTGGTCAATTTTGCTTGTTACTATCCTTTCTGACCTCTCTTTATCAATGACAGCTTCTGTCTCCTCAGAAAAATGTTTATTCTATTTGTACACTGCCATTTTCTTCATGGCATTACCCCCATAAGCTTAGACTAACATGTCTCTGATTTCATTTCCACTTTTGCCAAGCTTAACAAGAAATTTAATGTTTGTTTCACTAATCAAAGTTCTGACATTCTCATGATGGCACACAAAACACAGAACAATAATGAATGTCACTCAGCAAGAAACACATCCGCAGAAACACATCCATGAAACAGTGATATACCAAGGTTATGAACCTTACTGAATTGTTTGCACAGTGCTGCCAATGTAAGCACAAGATGGCAAGTTCATGAACTTTATTATCAGATCACATTCTGTTTGAGACCATGATTGCTGAATAATGTGGTAGTTCTGGTAATTCTATTGCTAATCTTTTGAGGAACCTCTGTACTATTTTCCATATTTTTCAAGCAACAGTGTACAAAGGTTCTAATTTCTCCACATTCTCACAAACACTTACTTTTTCTTTTTTTTTTTAATTTAATAATAGCCATTCTAACAAGTGTTAGATTACATCCATTGTGGTTTTGATAAAACATTATCAGTTTAGTGGATAACCTAACAATCCATAATACTGAGATATATCATTGAACTCAGGGGTCCAATTCCCTATGGTTTTTATATCTCCCAAAAAATACAGTGTCTGTGTGGATAATAGATATTAAAGCAGACTCATTAGCATATAAAAATTATCATAAATATAATGTAAAAATTTTTCAAAAAATGTTTTGAAACTCTTGAGTCAACTTCTAGAATTATTGATGTTAAAGAAAAAAATTTTATGTATAAATAATTAACTCTTTGTGACAATCAGTATTGTGATTTAGGTTATGTTTATGTAGATCATTTTGTAGTACTATAAATATTTGTACTTTCTAATTAAGAATGTCAAAATTTTTATTTTCCAGAACATACAAATATACCAGAAGAGCACTGTAGTTTTCTTTCCTTATCCTACAAACACTCACTTCTCTTCCCTACTTCTCCATCCCCTAATACCCAGGGTCTTATTGTGTAACTTCATTTCCTATACCTTCCCCACCACAGAATGAACTTCACCCTAGACATTTCATACACATCTATATATATATATATTTTTTTTTTGAGAAAGGATCTTTCTCTGTTATCCAGGCTAGAGTTCTGTGGCACAATCATAACTCACTGTAGCCTCAAGTTCTTAGGCTAAAGTGAGCCTCCTGCCTCAGCCTCTCAAGTAGTGGGATTACAGATACACACCACCACACATAGCTCACATATCCCTTTTAACAACAGCATTTCTCTTTGATCCACTCTTTCCTACCTTAGGAAAGTCATTTTCCCTATTGTGATTTTCTCATAATAAAACAAAGAAAATATTCTAATCACGGCAAAGTCAAGTTAAAGTAGTACAATGATATCCCTAGACCAGGAAAGGGAAGTAACTCAATCTTTAAAATAACCCCCAAAATGTTTTAAATTGTATAGAACTCTTTTCAAACTTTCATCTCAATTTTTGTTCAGCAAAAAATGCCCTCCTCCTCAGGAATCAGTATTCAAGGTAAAAGTTCGACCATCTTCAATCTTGCTCTTTTTTGTTCTCTACTATTGGAATTACTTGATTTGCTATGTTTAATTGCAAATGTAATTTTATTTTAGCTCCATTAAGGGCCTAAGAAGGTTTCATAGACTACCTGATAACATAACCATCAGTTCCATCTCTGTGGGATATATGTAAGTATATTCTTGGGACATATGAAATTTTCTTTCCTTTAGAAGAAATGGAAGTGCTACTCAAGTTTAGTAATTACTATGAGTCTTTGGAAAGGCTAAATAACTTCAGAGCCGTAGGGTTCTCACCTCCAGTGTGGTGGTGAAAATGCAAAGGGTACGTTTGAAAATCCCCTAACATACTGCTCAGTATAAATGAGACGTCCATATATAAGATGGTTAAATTAATGTTATTATCTGTAATACTAGCAAGATGTAAACTTTTCCAACCCTATTTTCACTAATGGGAGGATAAACTGTTTTACATTTATTTTCTATCTTCCTGATACTGTCTGGCCCATATCTTGCAATATAATCTGATATTCTTTGTGAATGATGAAGAATCGTAGACTGGTGAAGAAACTAAGAAATAACATATTAAGTGATTACCCTATTTGATAATTTGCTTTAAGAATTGTGATTTTCATTTTTCTATCACCAATGAAATAGTGAATGAACATTTTCACAAATATTTTCCTCCATGCTTAGACATTATATCTGCTTACTTAAAAAAACCCAGAGTTTTATTTCTGGTTATTGAATGACTGGCGTAAGTTTGACTGTCATACATAAGTGAGAAATTGCAGAATATGCCCTTCTTAAACATTTCCTATAAAAGTGGATATTAGTTGTAGGATTTACTAACAGGCCATCTCTCAGGTCACCTCTTTTGCTGAACTGCATTAATGGCAAATTCTGATACATTATGTTCAAAAAGATAAAGAAGATATAACTGAACATTTATCAAACGCTTGATTTTTGAACACACCTCTCCTATTTTCCTACTGAGAAGTTTTTAAATACTTCATGTGAACTATTTGGCAATGGATGAAAACTGAATACTTTACCAATGGGATAATCAAGAAGATCAAACTGGAATGGGACCACTTAGAGGTGCATACTAGGAGGTGGCATAATTATACTTGTCTTTAAAAATAGATAGAGGAAACTGCATTATTAGTATCCATTGGAATAGGATTAAAAGTAAAACTAACAAAAATAAACTTTAGATACAAAATATTTTATATTAAAAATAAAAGCAGAAGACATTTTGATATGATCTACTGGGTTACCAAATGTCTAACTACCATAATTGAACACCTACTTACTATGTATGAAACATTAATGTAGCTTTTTTGAAAAAAAATATATGCACCTATATCTTAAATGTCACAGCAACCCTTAGAAGTAGATACTATCAATTTATAGACAGTGAAGCTGCATTTGAGAAACTAATATTAATAACTGAGACCACCTACTGAATAAGAGAAATATCTAGAAGAAAAACTTCTTTTTTTCCACTACATTAATTTAAAAAAATGTTTCTCTATGTTTTCAATACTTTTTAAAAATATTGTACAAGCATTCTGGAATATACTAGAGTTGTAATATGTATTTTCTGCACAGCCATTCCTGAAAGTATGTCACATAATCTCATGGGACTGTAAGAGCCTTGCTCTCAGTTGAGCCTTGAGGAGGCTACTTCCCTTCTCCCTACACAAATTACTAAGAGCCACATTTGAAAAGGGTAATAAGAATGCATATAATGTTAAGAAGGAAACCAACTCATCACCTCAACTTTCTAATATTTTATTCCATGAAGGGATTGCTTATAAAGATTAGTCCTATAATATTTACCTAGAAGAAATGTTAATTTTGGATCATTGCTCAAAGTGAGCCTATAAATTTATCCATAAAACATAAATTTATCATATTCAAAATATACTTATAGTTAATAAATTACCCATATTCTAAGTCCTAAAGTTTGAACTGTCTATCGGATTTAAAATAATAGTCACTTAATAGATTTTAAGTCAATATATTAAATGACATCTTATTATACATTTCTTTCATATATTTCATTTCCCCTGTTTTACGTGTCTATATGAATTTAAATATTTATATTTACTTCTTTTTTGTATATCTATAGAACTTCAAGAAGATGACATATTTTAAAATAATTACATTGGATTCTAAAATATATACTTTATGAGCAATTAGTAAATACTAGTAGATACTAAATCCAATGAAATCATCCCTATTTTTTAAAACAAAAATAAGATGCCTACTGTGGCATATAACACATAGAAAATTTCATTAAAAATCTCTATGGAAATGTCTTTATACTTACACTTAAATGCGTCCATCTAACCTTATTAAATCTTTTTTACAGGCCTAATTTTTCAATTATTTGTACCAATATTACTTTTGTACTGAAAGTGGAGTGAAATGTGCATTAATGGCATATGTATCAAACATGTAGAAGATAAGGTGTAAGAGAGGAGGAGGAGAAAAAGAAGAAAAAAAGAAAAGGAAAAAAGAATGGCAGGTTAATCGCATTGTTAATATTATATTCACTCCTTCTAAATTTCCAAGTGAACAATCATACGTGCAATTAGAGTCATATTATATTTTGATAAATGATTCAGTAAGCTTTGTAAACAATCCAAGGAGACATTAAAAAAATTAGGATCAATAACAGCAGGCTCTCAAATACTTGATGCAACAAAAGGAAATCATGAAATGAATAGCAAACAAATTACAAGTAAAGCAGTGGTGGTAGGTTGTCAGCATAAGATATGGCATCTTGGCTTCCTCTTATAACATGTTTAAAAATTCAAAGGAATTCTGTTTCCTGTAGTAAAGAAGCAATAACAACATGTTTTCACTTGCCAATAAGTTGTTATTTTAAAGAAAGAAGATAAAAAAGAAACCCTTGAGAAACTACTTTGAGATATCACCTAACTCCCTGCAGACTTCTTGAGAACCTTCGCTCAAACACCCATTCAGATTCAAGTGCTTCTTCTTTTGCATCCCCTTGTGCTTTGCTGCTCACATGGAAGTGCTGTGACTTCAGTCCTCGCCCTCTGCAGATAGTCAGCTGCCGGGTTTTCTAACCAGAGCGAGCATGACTCTGTCCCCCATGATGACAACCTTGCCTGCTACAAGGATGGGCTAAGCTAATGGCTCCAGGCTGTAACATCTAGGAGGCAGACCCTAATTTCCTCAATCAGATCGTTGATGGTGAACCCTTAGATTTTGATTCTTTTTTCACTGTAATAAAAAAATAACAGATTGTCTATCTATGACTTTTGGAAATCCACTCTTCACGTGAGCTCTCTGTTGTTTCTGCAGTGAGTTTTTAACCCTGTTGGTGTCTCACCTTTCCAGGTGGCCATTTGTCTGATGAACTTGTTTGCCAAAACATAACACTCACACACATACACAGCAAACTGTTGTTTTTAATTTTTTTCACTTTTTATTTTATAGTGGCAATGTGGAAGCCAATAAAATAATTGTGATAATGCTTTGAAAGGGCATAAAACATTATACCAAAAAAGTGTCATTTGACATGGCCAAACATTTTCATGCTACTTCCATTTTTCTTTTCAGTTTATTTCATTTTTAGCTATAGGGAAAGGACCATATGTCTCCCAGTGCTTTTTCTTGTTATTCTTGTTAGCTTCTATTTTTTGGAAGAGGGGAACAGAAACTCACTCTGTTGCCCAGGCCAGAGTGCAGTGGCTCACAGCAACCTCACAACAACCTGAAACTCCTGGGTTCAAGCCATCCTCCTGCCTCAGCCTCCTGAGTAGTTGGGACTACAGCTGCCCAACACAACACTTTGCTAATTTTTCTATTTTGTAGAGACAGGGTCTCTCTCTTGCTCAGGCTGGTCTTAAACTTCTGATCCTCCCACCTTGGCCTCCCAGGGTGCTCTTGTTAGCTTCTTAAATGAAACTTTTCTTTAAAACTAGGTTAAATGGGGGTGGGGATTTGACTTACATGCACTTGAGAAAATTGTACCAATTTTTTTACAAGTAAAATTTCCAAGTTACCTTTCTTAATATTAACTCAACAGTAATTTACTTTACCTATCTAATTGTAATTTTAAAACTATACAATTTGGAAAAACTATGAGTTATTTGTGCACAGGATTGATTCTGTTAATAGAGCATTGAATCTAGGCCACCAATAGCTTTGAAAAATATTCCTTTGTATTTCTTGGGGGCGGGGAGATGCTTTGTTAAAATCTGTTCAGATGTGTGTTCAGAAACTAAATATTAGGAAAATAAAAAATAGCTTTCTCTAAAAATATAATCAGTGTTAGAAACCAAAAGCTGCAATCATCAAGAAAATTTTTATCTGTTAATAAATATTCTGGTAACACTCAGATTAATCAATTTACAAGGAGGAAGATGCTAGCAATAAAATAATACTTAGTGCAAAATAATGTTAAAATTTTTCTTAAAAAGAGACATAGAAACTAGCTGCTAAGAAACACCTAATAAGGAAAAAATGGTATAGAAGGGTTTAAAAAGAGATAGAAAGCAGAAAATCAAGAAACTTAAAGGCAAGATGGGTTTTCCCCTAATGGTTGTGCATAGAAAGTTCTCAGGCTTCTCTTACTAGAGGAAAGAAGGAATTAAATTTTTTAAAAAGCAAAAATCTTTAACAACAAAGAATCTAAATGGATAGTTTATTAGCTGTAGATCTAAGTAGAAAATATTGAAGCTTTATCTAAGCCAAGAAAGTAGCATGATAAACTATATTTATTCAATCCTGTGGTGAAACAAATCTGTTAATGGAAAAAAATACAAACTCTGTAAAATAAAGAAATTTATTCTTTGCCACATATGCGTGGCTGGACGCACATACATATAATCCTCAAGAGGTCCTGAGAAAACGTGCCCATGGTAGCTGGGTTACAGTTTGGTTTTGTATACTCATGGAGATAGGAATTACATGTAAGAGCTTAAGGCGATACGTGGAGATTGAACATCAGATTGGCCCCAAAAGATGGGACAGAACATGGGGAGGTGCTTACAGGTGTTAGGTGAGTTTAAACAGTTTTTTGAATTGTAATTGGTTAAAGAAATAAAGTTTCACTTAAAGTCTTGCCATGTTTTAACTTAAGATAAGGATGTGTGTTAATCAGAAATAAGCCACCAACATTTATCTATGGAAAGTCAAGTTATATGTTAAGAAAATTGCTGCCCCACAGGTTTGGTTGAAGCTTTTTCTTGAATGGCATTAGGCCTGGTACTGATGTAGTGCAGTGATTTTCAACGGTGTGCCTTGAGAGGATCTTGGGTGTGCCTTGAAATTTTGTAAAGATCGTTAATTAAATTATTTTTCAAAGAAGTTCACAGAGCAGCAAGTATATCCTTTTTTTTTTTTAACTTTTTTATTTATTTATTTATTTTGATCAACATACCTTAAGTGTGCTGCAGAAGTTTAACTGTAGGTTCAAGTGTGCTATGAGATTTTAAAAGGGGGGGGAGGTAGAAAACACTGATTTAGTATCTAGTGTTACAAGGATTACAGTCCAAAAGAGGGGGCATGATAAGGTGGGTTGACAGTGACCTCCCTTCTCCTCACGGCCAAAAACTCAGCTTTATAGGTTTTCTAGTTTCTCTTGTGGGGTTCATTCAGTCTGCTGGGGGCTTGGGGAGGCTTAAGATTTTATTTTAGCTCACAAACCAACACAAGTCAGTTTTAACTAACAGGATTTCACCACTAATGAAATAAGTATCTTACTATGCCTGGGTCTTTTTATTTCTTTATAAGATAGTCTTTTTATTTCTTTATGTGATAGGATTTTCTCAGTTTAAACACAACAAACTCATAATGTTAACAAAGGCTATGCTTTGGTTTTTGGGTTTTGGTTTTGAGACAGAATCTCGCTCTGTCACCCAGGCTGGGGTGCAGTAGCACAATCACAGCTCACAGAAACCTCAAACTCCTGGGCTCCAGGCACCCTCCCACCTCTGCCCTCCTGAGTGGCTGGGACTGTAGGTTGTTTTGTATGTTTTGTTTTGTCTCACTAGGTTACTCGGGCTGGTCTTGAACTCCTGGGCTCAAAAAACCCTCCTGCCATGGCTTCTCCAAGTGCTGGGTTTACAGGTGTGAGTCATCATGCTCCGTCATGCCATACTGCCATATTAATAAAATACTATTTTATGGACAATTAAAAACACATGCTAAAGGGTTTGACTCGACTGATTATGCATGCCTACGGAAGTCTGTCAGCACCCTGAATCTTTAACCTGGCAGCGCCACCCACATAATGTCAGTTCGCCGCCTTGCCAGCTCAGGAGAAAAAATATACCAGATTGTTGGCTATGCACATTTGAACCAATGAAGAAATGACAAATATTTAAAATTCCATAAATTACTTGCTTCAGTGGGCCTTATTTGTGATCCATCTTCGCGAGAAAAAATAATGATCTACTTCTAGACACCTGCTGAAAGAGCTATACCTGTCAGAAGGGATGTAATGGGCAAAAGACTTGGGACCGGGAGGCTGAAGGGAGCGAGCGTGCGCCATCCGTGGGTAATTTGGTAACCACAGGAGTGGAATCTCAAGTGTTTACATTCCCTTACACATATGTCACCCAACACCAACTTGGCATCCCAGATTCAATTCTGCTTATTTATCAGTTATGAGATGGGTGGATTTTACTGGACCTTATCTCTTCGGATATACAGAATTCTCATTGAAGTGAAGAACCCCTCTGTTTACCCCTGAAGTTTATCATCATTCTGTTTATCATAATGAAATCAATGGGAGCTCTGTGCACACAAGGACTGAGGCAGCCAGCAAAAGCATGCCCTAAATACTGGAAATCTGGAAAGAGGCCAGCAATGAACTGGCATGGAAATGGAATTACCATCTTGCCTTTACAGCTGGTCTCTTCAAACGGAATGGGAGAGCACGGGAGGACGCGATGCAGAAATGGGACCTGTGCAGAGCCTTCGGTCTCTGGGCAGACAGCGGCCTGGAGCTGAACAGTTTGTCAATCTGCCACTGGAGCCATGGGGCCACTTTCATCAACCTTTTGTGAAATTAATTAATCTAAAAGAAAATTAAAATGAAGCAAAGCTATCTTGGAAGTGAAAAAATCTGTATCCTGTCAAGAAAAGGTAAGTTCAATAATTGAAAAGGAAATAGCGGCTGGAGAAACCACCTTGGCCACATTACATCATGACCCCGCCCACACCCACCATCCACTCATTTCTGAAGGGCAAGATTGTCTCAAGGTTTTATCACGCTAACTGCATTCCCAGGGCAGAGAGAATACTATCAGACCTCTCCCCTTCATAATGTAGATGTTGTCATTTTAAAGCAAGCTTGATTATATTCTGAATAGGTCAGTCTGTGTGCCTGACATTTCTCCTCAGTTTCCTGTGACCTTTTAATAAGAATGACTTGGTTTTTGCACTGCCGAAAATGGAACTGTCCCTTTTCAATCAGTGAATATGAGAAGCATAGTTTGAACAGATCACATTTTCTGCACACTGCACTGTTACTCATATGACAACAAAGTCAATGAAATCCTTTCTTTCTTTAAAAACATGTGTCCTAGTTGGCTTTCATTTTACCTTCTCTGCTGCTCATTCGCCTACATTTGTAAATATTTAAACAAATGTGCCGTCACATTTGCTCAGGGAAAGTAGCAAATTAATAGTCTCTGTTGAACAAATCTGACTTTTGTAATGTACACTTAAACAGATGTCATCTTCGAAGAGTATTGCAGAGAATTATTAACACGGACTTTCCATGGTTATTGAATGACGATTATCAACAGTAATCCAATTTCTAAAATTTCGGAGATGTTCTTCTTCATTAGGTGTTGGTGACAAAAGATTCAACCAGACAGCTCATCACTGCTTGGACAAGCGTGAGCGTGGTCTCCCCGGCCCACCTTTGAAATGCCATCATTGTGACATCATGGGGGAACCAGCCTCCCAGTTCCCCACCAGAATACTGATAGTCTTGAAACTCCCAATAGGTGTCCACTATACACACCCCCAGGAACACAGGGTGGTGTTGTGTTCTCTGCCGAATTCACATGTGCTGAAGGCTATGAGTGAGAATTTGATTCCCACTACTGAACTAGGGTTCCTGATATGGAAATCACATGTGACTAACTGCTCAAAGGCAACCACAGGAGTGATAACTGCTGACCTGGTGTGATGTGAGCAAGAAGCACCAGCCACCAATGGGTATCTGGGACATCAACCAGAAATAAGCATTTAACCTTCACAGCAGTAAGACAAGTGTCCAACCCTGAGTTCAAGGATTCTACGAGGATGGCCTCTGTCCTCACAGAGGCAGGAGGAAAAGCAGACAGTCAGTGAGTAAAGACACTCAAGAGAACATAACTACAGGGCAGGGTGCATGATATAAAAAATATAACTAGAATGTGTTGCTGTTACCAGACAAAGAGGGTCCAGCCGCCTCTCGCTGTCAGCCAGATGCAGAGACAGGGATTGGGTCCACCAACTTCATTATCAGACGGCCAGCGACTCTGGAGAACAGTGAGAGTAGGCTCTCAACTCTGTTCTGCCTCAGCTACAATTCTAATAATTCTTATAATGGGCGTGCCAGGAAACAAACCTAGAAAATTCTAACTTTATCTGACAGAAAACAACATCGAAGAAGTCTTTGCTCTCACAATGCCAGATGTTTAAACAACAGAAAGGTCATTTTCACTTTAACAAAAGATCTAAGAGAATCATCCAAGAAAACATAATATTGTCAAAGGAACAGCACCTATTGGCTATGTGTGACTACCTCCTCAAAATCCTCTAAGACAAGTATCCTCATAATCATAGTGAAACTTGAACTAGATAATCACGGGGGAGGTGAGAGAGAATGTGAGCTGAGCAGACGAGGTCGGCTATCTTCCTTCAGCTCAGCTTCCCCAACTCCATCCTGCAGGCCTCTTTTCCAGCTTCCCTTCTAGAGGTAATTGGATCTAGATTAGCAGAGGGCAAATTTTTCCTATCTAATGAAAGATAGTAAATACTGGAAATTTGGTAGACCAGGTTGGATCTTTACTGCACATCTTTTTACAACCCTTTGAAAACTGAAAAACTACTTTGGCTTAGTTCAAGCACCTTCCAAAAACAAGGCAAAGGCCAAAACCAGCCTGTGGGTGACAGTCTGCCAACCCCCGATGGCAAAAGAGGAATGTAGGAACCGGAGAACAATTATGCAGGAAGGCTCCAAGATGGAAAATCAAAGCCAGCGCAGGTGACGCTTCCTGTGAGAAGGGAGGAGAGAGCTGGGCCAGGCCGGGGGAGGCCTGCTGGACCCCAGCCACTGCACTAAAGAATAAAAACATTGTTCCAAAGGCAGGAGGTGGCCACCAAAAGCTTTCAAACGGGGGAGAGGCAGTGATCCAATTTCTGTTTTTAAAAGGCTGGTTTTCCTCCTGTGTAGAAAATGAACATGAGTATTTTACACAGAACAGCACCCAGAGCTTAAGGAGAGGGAACCAAGGAGGGTGAGCAGGCAGGATGGGCCAGGCAGGCAGAGGAGGCAGGAGAGCTCCTTGGCCTCTGCAGGGCTCTGCGCACCCCATACCTACACGCAGGTGAGGGGCCTCCGTCTCCTGGCTGCTCCTAACGCTCTTCTGGCTGGGCTATTTCTCCCAGGCACCATTTTTGTTTCTTTTAACTTCCAAGAGCTCAATTTTGAATTCAAAAAACATTGACTTTTTCTAATGTGGTTGTTCAGAAAGGGATATTTTTTAAAAACATGAACATGTTTACATAGAGGTGATCGCATGGACATGTAGCATCCAATGGGTCCGAAGGAAATACTGATAAGAGAACACACCTCCGCCTTTTCCCCAAGTTTTCCCCTCTTCTTCTGGAAGGGACAATAAACTTGATTAGACATGCCTGGACATGGAGGGAGCAGAAGTCAGTTGCCGACGGTCTCCAGGATGTGACTCACCATTCCCTGACTCGTCCAGAGGAATTAGCATGCTTCTGCCAAAGTCTCCCCTCCTGTGAAGGTGAGCGCCAGCCTCACCTTTTCCATGATGCCACCCAGAAGAAAAGTCATACCCACCCGCTGTGATCAGTGATTACACATACGCACACCTGTGCGGGAACCGTGCAGATTCAGCCTTTCTTCTCGGCTTCAAGCACTTTCCCATCCCATTCTCACTCAGCTGGGAGCATTCCCACATTCCAGGGTGTTGCCTATTTTATGAAGTTTCCCCCCAAAGGACTGCCCAATTTGATACTAAAGAGTATCAATAGTAGTATTAGCCTTATTTGAAAAAAAAAAACAACAACAAAACACTACCAATTTGCTGTAACTTAAACAAGGGGGAAACCTTCCCAAAATCGGTCTCCTACTCACCTATTGAGGGCTTAGAAACTTCCCACCACTCCTTTAAGCTAAGCCAACAATTTTCAAAGGGTCTTACCCAAAATGCCACTCCCCTAAATGGTTCTGTTAAAAAAAATAGCTAGGTGTAGTCAAATAATTTGGGGTATAATTTTGGGAATAATTTCCTTCATGCTAACTTTCTCCCTTGGAAACTAAGAAAGCTGCTAAGCACGCTAAAGACTCCGATTCTATTAAACTTTATTTAACCAACTGTTTTCTTCTAACACATACTAGTTCTGCAAAATCTTTGGGGCATTATAAACTTCAGGCATTGTTCCTAACAGGCCTTGAACTGAGTAGGGAGTTGAGGGGGAGAAAGCAGCAATGATTTTAGTGGTATAGCCCATTCAAACTCAGGCTCATGGCTCGGCACCCATAGCACAGTGGTTACAGCACCAGCTACATACACTAAAGTTGGTAGATTCAAACCCGGCCCAGGCCAGCTAACCAACAATGACAACTGCAACAAAAAATAGCCGGGCATTGTGGCGGGTGCCTGTAGTCCCAGTTACTTGGGAGGCTGAGGCAAGAAAATTGTTTGAGCCCAAGAGTTTGAGGTTGCTGTGAGCTGTGACAGCACTTACTGAGGGTGACATAGTGAGACTGTAAAAAAAAAAAAAAAAAAAAAAACTCAGTCTCATGTCACATTAGCTCCTTGCACAAAGAAGATAACCTTGGATTGGGCATGAAGAAGCACTGTGCCCAACCTTGGACTGGGAAGTTTGGATGGCTAGGAGTGTCCTTGGGAGTGACGGGTAACAGAAGTTCAAGGAGGGCTGTTCCTGTGAGAGTGAGCAAATGGCCAAGCCCACGTGAGACCCAAGCCCTCACTGCAAGACATTGTTGAAGCCTGAGTGCACTGTAGATCAAGATGCTAACTCTCACACCAGTGGAAAGCACAGCCCTTTTGCCTCAGGTAGGGCTGTATTAAGACCCCAGGCTTTCTTCTTTCCAGCTGTATGACTTGTCTGGTAAACTCTGGTTTCTTTTTCTGTAAAATGAGATTAACAATACTAATAGGGGATCATTGAAAGTATAAAATAAGCTAATTTTCTTAAAGTAACTAATATACTACAATAAACAGGAGAGAATGGAGAAATGGAACATCGGGACAAACTTTAGAAAGTGGTTTCAAGCACTATCCCTTAATTTAGCCAGGATTATCAGTTGTCATCTCATATTCAAATCTTCCTTCATGCAAATTTAAATCAAGTATTAATTTTCCTAAATAATATCATAATCAAAATATTTACTTATTCCATCACATTACTTTTATAATGATAGGGAAATTTCTAATCGTATGTAATTCCTCAATAATCAATGGCAATTTCTGATGAAATTAAAGAAGTTAAACTTATGGCCCAATGATACATACGTAGGTATTGGCTCATGTTAATTTGAAAACCATTCATACGTTTCTTAAACATAAAACTTTTCTATTAGACTCATCTCTTTAGTTTGGTTTTACTCCTGTATATTTATGCCATCAGTTGGCAAACAACAATCTTTTTTGCATGTCAAGTTAGACTTAAGATAGAAAGTAACTCAATTTGGGCAAAGAAGGGATAAAATGCCTGGTGGGTAGTCGTCACAATTCCACAGCTGCCCAACATGTTCTTAAAAATCAGCTGTGCTTACAATCTCTAACTCTGATGGTGAAATGTTTTTGGCCCAGATAACATAGTATTTGCTACACAAAAGCAAATCAAAACACATCTATGCATGTAAATGACGTGAAGGGAGGCAAATTATATAGAGGTATTTTATTCATATGTTTAACTACAGGCAGCTTAAACTGAAAAGAATCTCATTATCTCAGGCCTACCATATGTATGTGTGTGTGTAAGTAGAAGGAAAACAAATTCAAAATATGGCCTCAGCTTGTAGGATTGCGAGAGCCACTCCAAGCTCTTTAACTGAGATATCGCAGATTAGCTTTAATCCTTATGACACTTTCTTCACCAGACCCTCGAGTCAAGAGACGATGAGACCACACTGATATTTTTACTCTCACAAAACACTGAACATTAGAAAAATATCAGAACAAAGTAACAGAAGTTGTAGCATAATTTAAGTATTTCCACTTATCAAACTAACATTTTAACTTAAAAATGCAATGCAATATAACTGTGCGTTTCACAGAATAGTTACAGAAATATTTCATAACTTACTACAAAAGGGGCACTATAGTAATGGAATGGGATCATAAAACTCATAATAGTTTCTCTCATTTTTATCAGAGTATCAGAGTTTCTCTGCGATAATGTGTAAATCACTACTTGGAAATAACATCAAATATTCAAATGTAAGACCATGGTAAATATGAGGGTCATATGCAGGTGGCCTCATCACCACCTACTAGTGACAGATTAGGCTTCCAACAAAACCCTTCTGTGTCTTGATAATGCCCTAAAGCAGATACATAAGTATGTACATACCCTAACTTCATAATTGGAATTGATAATAGATATACTCTAATTTAGCATGACTTAATGACAAATGAGGATGAAAACTGAGATTCAGAAAGGCTGAATGACTTGCACATAGCACAAAGCTTATAAAAGTCTGGTAAAGACCAAAATCTATGTCCTTTGAGCCTGTTTTAAAAATACTTTAGGGTGGCGCCTGTGGCTCAGTGAGTAGGGTACCAGCCACATACCGAGGGTGACAGGTTTAAACCCGGACCAGGCCAAACTGCAACAACAATGACAAAAAAAAAAAAAAATACTTTTAATATGCCTAATTTTAAAACACAAACCTAGGACTTACTTCATGAAGGGAATAAAAAATAATCTCAATTTTATACTTGATAAATTTTTTAAAGAACTTAAATGATTAACATTGAATATAGAATATGTTGCATACTTAAACATTTAGTTATAGAAGAGAGCAATATGTGTGCCACTTAATTTATTTTTTAGTTTACTATTTTTTTTTAAATTTCAGTTTAAAGTGAGGGTACAAACAACTAAGTTACATGCAATATTTGCATTTGTTAGGTAGAGTTCCTCTTTTAGTTGTGTCCCACACCCAAAAGGTGTGCCATATACTCTTACATTAACCCCATTAAGTGGGAGCACATCAATTCCCTCCCCTCCTCCGTTCTCCCCCCTCTCTTGCTCCCCCTACCCCCAACTTAAAGTGAATTGAGTTTTGTAGGGGTCCCACCCCAAGAGCAGGGTCCACTAACACCTGTGGAAACTGGCAGCGACTGACTGAAGAAATATAGAGTCAGTAACAACAGTAAAGAAAGAGACACAGAGTAGAATTAAAAGTAGGTGCTCAGGGGTCTATTGTCCATTTGTGGGATTCTGGCAATGGCACCAAGTATTTGCTCCACTCTGCTTTTATTGAAGTCTATTTTTCCAGAGGAAAGGAACAAAGACATCAGTAATTTCTCTGATTGAGCATATTAGCTCCTTTTGTTATAATTATTAACCTTAAGGGTAGCCTTGAGAAATCGGAAATCTGAGTCTTGTATTGGGAGAGCCTCCCACTTGAGATCACACACACAGATTTCTAGGAAAGCATTAAACTCTGCTAGTTCCCTGTGGAGTAAAACACCACCAGCATTAATCTCCTCTGAGGAATCGGTGGGAGGGAGGAATTTTCCTCCCATCACTACCACAGAGGATCTTTCTCTGCGATAAGGGATATAAGCTCTTCTGCCCATAACTCAAGGCTTGAGCTACTCTCTTGATCTCTGCCCAAGGCAAATGCAAATCTCCACAATGGGTATCTGCTTTGCCTGTATACTAGGCAGGAAATGACCCAGTTACTGTATCTTTCTAGGTCTTTGCCATAGCCTGTTCTATGACCATTTTCCTCAGAGTGCTCACAGACCCAGCAGGGGTGTTTTTAAGCTGAATCCCCCACAAGCTAGAATTTCAGAAAAGGCAAGAAGCATACTATCAATGGCTAGCTTAAATGTAAACTAGCTGACTTTTCTTTGTTCTGACTCACTCAGCTTACTTTCTAATTTTCCTCTTTTTCTGGGGGTGCTTTCCCTTGCCAAGGATGGGGTCTTCAGTCCCCATTCTCAGAGCAAGATTTTATCTTATGGGGGCATATATTAGATTGTCTACATACTATCTTTAATTACATTGGATATTTGATTTTCCATTCTCATGATACTTTACTAAGAAAAATGTGTTTCAACTCCATCCAGGTTAATAATATAAAAGATACGACGTCTCCATCTTTTCTATGGCTGAATAGCATCCTGTGGTATACATATACCATGGTTTATTAATCCATTCCTGGGTTGGTGGGCATTTAGGTTGTTTCCACATCTTGGCAACTACAAATTGAGCTGCAATAAACAATTTACTACAAATGTCATTAAGATAGGAAGATTATTTTTCTTCTGGGTAGATGCCTAGTTATGGGATTGTGGAATCAAATGGGCTGTCTTTTTTAAGTTCTTTACGGATTCGCTATACTTCTTTTCAAAGACGCTGGATTAGTTTGCAGTTCCACCAATCCTGTAACAGTGTTTACCTCTCTCCACATCTGCACTAACATCTGCATCTTTGGGACTTTGTAATGTGGGCTATTCTCGCTGGGGTTAGATGATATCTTAGGGTGGTTTTGATTTGTATTTCTCTGATGATTGGGGATGGTGAGAATTTTTTCATATGTTTGTTAGCCATTCATCTGTCTTCCTCAGAGAAGGTCTGTTCATGTCTCTTGCCCAAGGATACATGGGATGGCTTGCTCTTCGTGTTGATTAATTTGAGTTCTCTATAGATCCTAGTTATCAAGGCTTTGCCAGATATTTATCGTTTCCTAGTCTGAAGTTTGTCTATTTGCTTTAAATGTTGTGTTCTTAGCTATACAGAAATTTTCAGTTTAATTAAGTCCCATTTGTTTATTTTTATTATTGTGCTTGCCACGCAAGTCTTCATAAAATCTTTCCCCAGACTGACATCCTCAAGAGTTTTTCTCACACTTTCTTTTAGGATTTTTATCATTTCATATCTTAGATTTCAAACCTTTATCCATATGGTGTTGATTTTTATAAATAGTGAAAGGTGTAAGTCTACTTTCAGTCTTTTACATGCAGTTATCCAGTTCTCAGAGCACCATTTATCGAATAGGGATTCTTTTCCCCAGTGTATGCTCTTGTTTGGTTTCTTAAAGATCAGATAGCAACTAGAGATTGGTTTCATCTCTTGGTTTTCTATTCACTTCCATATGTCTATATTTCTATTTTTGTATCAATACCATGCTGCTCTGATTACTGTGGAATTGTAATGTAACCTAAATTATGATAGAGTGATGCCTCTGGCTTTGTTTTTATTACTCAGAATTGCCTTGGCTATTTTTTTCTGGTTCCATATAAAACAAAGAACTATTTTTTCCAGTTCTTAGAAATATGATGTTGGTATTTTAATAGGGATTGCACTGAATTTGTAGATTGCTTTGGGTAGTATAGACATTTTAATAATGTTGATTCTTCCCAGACAAGAGCATGGTATGTTCTTCCATTTGTTAATGCCTTCTGCTATTTCTTTTCTTAGGGTTTCATAACTCTCTTTGTAGACATCCTTCACCTCTTTTGTTAGGTATATTCCTAGGTATTTTATTTTCTTTAAAGCTACTGTGAAGGAAATTGTGTCTTTGATTAGCTTCTCAACTTGGCTGTTATTGGCATATACAAAGACTGCTAATTTGTGGGTGTTGATTTTATACCCTGAGATGTGACTGTATTATTTAATCACTTCCAGGAGTTCTGTGGTTGAGTCTCTGGGGTTTTCTATGTATGAGATCATATCATCAGAAAAGGGTGAAAGATTGACCTCCACTTCCTCCATTTGGGTGCCCTTTATATCTTTCTCTTGCCTGATTGTGTTGGCATTCTGTGTTCCAGAATGATGTTGAATAGCAATGGGGATAGAAGACACCCTTATATGTGTGTCACTTTAATCAAAGAAACTAAGTAAACATATATAATATGATTGGACAAAAAGATATATAGAAATTTTCTAGTAAATTCATAAAAGTTGAACAAAAAGTAATAAATATTTAACTTTGGAGGAGGACCTGTTTATACATTTTTAAACTGGAAGAAATTTTCTTCTTGTCATTTAAATTTTTTCTGTTTTCTTTGATTTTTGTAAAAATATACTTTTCTCAATTTCATTTCATAAAAATGTAGGAAATCTCTATGTATTTATATAAAAACTTAAAACTCTTCAAATGAATGATACATTTTCTTTATAAATATCCATAAAAAATTTGCCAAAATTAACCACATGCTAGCTAGAGAAAGAAGAAAGATCCAGGAAATAGAAAAACCAGAAGTCTTTGGGTCTTTCTGACCCTGATGAAATAAAACTAAAAAAAGGTTCTAGTAAACAAAAACTTATGTTTTCATCCAAGAGAGTGTAATGGCAATTAGATATGTATTCTAACATGAAGAAACAAAAAAACTGGACAAATTATATGAGCAACACTTTTTAAGACACAGAAAATCTCAAGAAACAAAGAGCAATGATCTCTGAGGGATGGTAAAAAACAAAGTAAGCCATATGATTGTTCATAGCTTCCTTCCTTGAGAGAGTTTCCAGGCAATAGCACAGTGAGGCCAAAACCAGGTGAAATCCAGTAGACTCCCTGAATTAAAAAGGCAGAAATAAAGCCCAGAAAAACAAAGACCTTAGTGTTTTCAAAATAGAATACAGAAGAGGAGCGATATGGCAGAGTGAAATCCCAGAGATTCCTCTTGATTAGGTATCAATGCCTCTGTCTTGAGTACTAATGATTGCATGTATGGAATAAAACTACCTGAGGCTGGTGAAAGAACTACCTGAAAGGATCATAGTCATCAGCACTCACATAGCACAGTGTCTCACCAACTAGATTTATACACATTCCTAATTCATAAGGCACTGAGAAAAGTGCACAGGAAGTAGTGAGGAAAACTTAGTAATGAAAATAATTAGCTCTAGTCTGGGCACTACTTTGGGCTCCTAATCTTGAAGGCAAGACCTAAAGGATCAAACTATTTTTAAGTAACTTAATATTGACTGAGAACTAAGAACTAGATATTTATGAGAAGTCAAAAATTTTCAGTACTCAAAAGAATGAAAATTTAATATCTAACATATAGTGAAAACTAACTAGGCATGAAAAGAAGCAGGAAAATATATAACAGGGGAAAATAATAAATTAACATCACCAAAAAGGTAAAGTAAATGTCAAAATAGCAAATAAGTACATTAAAACATTGTACTTACAATGTTCAAAACATTACGTAGAGTCATGAAAGATCAGAAAAAGAACTAAATTAAATTTAGCTGTTTTTTTAGAGATGAAAACTTCAATACCCAGAATTAAAACTATTGTATATGAGATTAATTAGAGAGTAGGTATTGCAAAAGAAAAGATTATTGACCTTAAAAAATATAACAAAATAAACTATATAAAACTAAATACCAAGAGAAAAGATAATTGTATAATCTAAATAGATATATGAGCTATGAAACATAAAAGTGACCTAATATACATATATTTAGAGTATCAATAAAAAAGAGTGTAATAGACAAAAAAAGTTGATTTAAAAATGATAACCAATAGTTTTCTAAATATACTATACTATATATGACAGCTATAAACCTGCATGTCCGAGAAGATCAGTGAATTGTGCTTGCACAAGAAACATGAAGATAACTATAGCAAGGCAATTCATAATCAGATTTCTCAAAGTGAGTAATACAGAGAAAATCTTAACATTGTACAGAAAAAAAAAAAGTTATGTCACCATACCAAGAAAGAAGAGAAGGATGACAGCAGATTTCTCATTACAAATAATGAAATCAAGAAGACAGTGGAGCAAATTATTTAAAATAAGGGGGAAAAGGTACCTCTCAACCTATAACACAAGACTCAACAAAAACATCTTTCCAAAACAAATACAAGATGAAAACTTTTAGAATAATCCTGTACTACAATAAATATTAAGATCCTTTAAGAAGAAGGAAAATTATATTAGACAAAAGTATGAATCTACAGAAAAGAATAAAAACAGAAATGGTAAGTAATTGAATACATATATAAGATATTTATAAAATAGTTAAGTATTTTTTTTAAATAATTGGCTGCTTAAACAAAATTAACAAGAATGTAACATGGAATCTAACTATATGGGAAAGTATAACATTAGCAGAGAGACCTGGAACAGAGAAATGGAAGGCTTCTAAATGACATGCAATATGGTTAAATAGAATTTTTTGTTTTTTTTAATTTTTTTTTGGTTAAATAGAATTTGAAAATAGAATGTGATAAGTTAAAGATACACAAGCTGAGCATTCAAAATCCAAAAAATCCAAAATATGAAATGTTCCAAAATTCAAAACTTTTTGAATGATGCTCAGAGATAATGCACATTTGAACATTTCAGATTTTAGATTTTCAAATTTAGGTTGCTCAACCAGTAAGTATAATGCAAATATTCAAAATTCAGAAAAATTAGAAAGCCAAATGAATTCTGTTCCCAAGTATTCCAAATAAGAGATCCTCAACCTGTATAGAATAAACTCTAAAGCACCTGCTAAAATAAAACAATAAGTTGTGAGTAACAAACCAATTAATGAAAATATAATATTACAAAAAGATCATTTAAAATCACGTAAAATAGGAGACAAATGGAGTGGGAAGGGAGGGGTAGGGGGGAGGTTTGATAGAGGGAGGGTAAAAGGTGGGATCACACCTATGGAGCATATTGAAAGGGTACAAGTCAAATCCGTCAAGTGTAGAATATAAATGTCTCAACACAATAACCAAGTAAATGAGGTGAAAGCTATGTCAATTGGTTTGATATAACCACATCAGATTGTATACAAAAAATCAGCACATTGTACCTCACATATGCATAAATGTATTCATGATCTATGTGTATATGACTTAATAGAAAAATATAAAAATTTATAAAATAAATAAAATAAAATCACATAAAATACTCAATGTAAAAGAAAGGAGAAAGTAATGGAAAAGGGAGTAAAGAATACATGGAGCAAATTTAAAACAAATGGCATGATAATAGACTTAAACATAACCATATTAATGATCACATAAATTCAAACTATCTAAACATTCCAATTCATAAGCAAATGTCAGATTGGATTAAAAAAAGCAAGACTCAACTATATGACACATAGAAGAAGCACAATTTAAATATAAAGATAATAAGTTTAAAATTAAAGAAATAAAAGGATGAAAAAAATAAACCATGATAACACCAATAAAAGAAAACTAAAGTGGCTATATTAATATCAAAGAAGACATCAAAGGAAATAATATTATCATGGATAAAGGTCATTTCATGCTAATGGAGTACCCTCATCAAGACTAGATAACAACTTTAAATACTTACGCTTATAAGAAAGAAAACGAATACAACCACAGGGAAGAAAAGCCATATCCACAATTAAGGTCAGAGATTTCAAAACCCTACTTTCAATATTTGATTGTGAATGTAGACAGAAAATACATCAGGTTATAGAAGACTTGATCAATTTGAGCTCACTGAATTTTATAGAACACTCTACCCTAAAACAACAGAATATGCATTTGTTTAAAATATATACAAAATTGGGCAGTACCTGTGGCTCAAGGAGTAGGGCACTGGCCCCACATGGGGGAGGGGTGTGGGTTCAAGCCCAGCCACAGCCAAAACTGCAAAAAAAACTTAATTCTCCTTAGCAAAGTATCTGTAGAATGGAAGAAAAAGTATCCAATGTATACACCCCTAATATGAAGCAAATTTATATCTTTCAAGTGAAGGCTACAGCCCAATTATTGCACAAGAAGATGGGGAAAGGGGTGAGGGAGGGAAGGGGAGGGAGAGGGTGGGGGGAGAAAGGATAAAGGGTGAGATCACACTTGTGGTGCATATTTGAAGGATCAGGAGAAAACTTCTAGATACGGATCAAAAATGTTTTCACATAGTAAATGAGAAAATCTCATGAATGTTATGTCAATCAGGTTGATAAAAATATCTCAGATTGTATGTGAAACCCGCACACTGTACCCCATGATTGAATTATTGTACACAGCTATGATTCAAAAATAAAATAAAATAAAATAAAAAAATAAAGTATCACGATGAAATTCAATAATTTTAAAACTTTGTCAGCATACCCTACAATTTAGCATGTGGATGTTAAAATAGATCTACATTCTCAGTAACAAATGAAAAGCATTAAAGATTCTTCTTTTATGAAATCCTACTTAACAAATGCTAAACTACCATTAGGAAATTATTTTTAAGTGAGAGAATATTTTAATTGAGATAGAGGTATATGTATAACTTCATTCATTCATTCCTTCATTCAATAAAATATTTAGTGAGCACTTGGTATGTGACAGGCACTATATTAGGCTATAGATGCATTTCATAAGTAAGGTAAATATTGTCACAGTCTTCCGGAGCCTATAGTCTAATGCAGTTGGCGAACAGATAAGCAAACAGATAATTTATATATGGGGTAATTACTGCTTTGATAGGTCAAGCAGAGCAGAAGTCTGTGCGTGCTACTGAAGCATGCAAAAGTCAGCAAATTCATCCTTGGGAGGACGTGGACTCTTTCCCAAGGAAGTGATGTCTAAGGTGGGTAAAAGGTAGCCAGATACAGGTTAGAAGACAAGATGATCCAGAAATTTGCAAGGGCTCAAACAACTAGTGGACATAGTATAGAGGACTGGATGGGAAAATGAGAAGGGAATGTAACTAAATGAGCTAGAGACATGAAAAGGAACACTTGGAAAGCTCCAACAAGAACTGATTATTACGTCAGCATAATGGAGTGGAAAGGGGTCTGAAGTCAAGCTGAGTTGAATGCCAACCTTAACTTTACCACCTAATAGATGTTGAACAAACCTTTTAACTTTCAGAGCCTTGGCTTCTTTCTTTGTAAAATAGGGATAACAACATGGACAGTATCGGGCTATAGGGAGGATTAAATGGGATTATGTATGTAGAAGGGTCTATCCCAGGGCCTAACACATACTGGGCACCCAAAAATGTGTACAAATATACAGCTTGATGGGAGAAATAAGGCCTAAAGTTAGATAGATCAGTAGAGTGATTATAGATTATAGTAATCTATTGTGTATTTCAAGATAGCTCGAAGAGAAGACAAATATTTAAGGTGATGGATATCTCAAGTACACTGACTTGATCTTTTAAAATTTCATGAATGTAATAAATTTCAAATGTGTCCCAAAACTATGTTCCTCTATTATGCATCAATTTTTAAAAACTGGGGGCTTTGGTATTTCAGAAGAAAATAAAGGGTGGGGGAAGACTGGTAGTAACCTTGAACTATATTCAGGCACTAAAGCCAGAAAGATAGGAAGAGTTTTTACAAGATCCCTTTGGGTATATAGTTAAAGATATTAGCAGTTAATTTCCTTTTCCTCTGACCTGCGAATCATAAAAGTGAATGAATTTGTTACTCAGATAAAAGCACCAGTCTGTTGTAATTTCTGTTCTGTGGACACAATTGTTGACCAGATAAACTGAGTGTGGGGATGGCCAGTAGCAAACTTATAAAGCAAGCCTGTTTCTCTTCAAACACTCCTGAACCAGTATTTTGTGCCCTTGTAAAAATACAAAATAGACTTCTGAGTAAAAGTGATCAGTAAAATACACACATTTACTTTGGCTTTCTCCTGAAATGTAATAAAATGGCAGTTTACTTTGTGTTTTAAGGGAGAAACCCACAATGATAATGAGATTAGGAGGAAAGAAAAGAACAGCAAGATTTGAGGATTCAGAAGCCTTATTGAGAATAGGTTCTTACTCCCGAACCTGAGAAAAATGATCCCTAAATTCTCCTTGGAGAAATCTGGGAAGTACCTGACTGCATCACAGATTTCCCAAAAGGGTTAGGAATGTCAGGCAGTGATAAGGTAGTGTGAAAAAAATTTTTTTGGTTTGTAAGTTTTTTAAAGAAGTGGTTAGATCTCTAAATCCTCTCTTTAACCCTTATAGCTGGATAACCTAATAGCTTGGTAGAGGTTGATAAGGTAAAAAGAAGGTCACTTTCTGAAGAATACTTGGTTATTTGGGGATCGTAATACCCATTCCATCTGAACGTATGAAAACATATTTAAACAAACTTTTAAGAGCTTGGGAATGAATGAATGATAAATGTATGATATTAAGCAAACAAAGCTATCATACTCTTATTAAATAATATAACTTTTATAAAATAATTAAGTTCAGGGAAAATAAAATGTTAAGTAGGAATAAAAAGATAATCATAGGATACTCTGAGGCTATTCTATGAGGATCATTTGCATAGTCACAATAGTGAAAAAATAAATATTAATCTAACCAAAATAAACACATTGGAAATGTAAGGAGATAGAAATAATGGAATGTATTGGGTTTCTGCATGTTGGGGAGGGAAGAAAAAGAGTCAATTTTAATATGTACACATTTGCAGTTGTGGTTACATAAATGTAAACTTAAGTAGAAAAAAATTCATTCATCTAAATTTAAGATTGGTGAACTTTACTCTGCTAAACCTCATATACAACAATAACAACTGTTGTAAGAGTTTCAATCTATGATGGCAAACTCAAATGTCCAACAGGGCTAGGCAAGGAGTGAGTGAAGCAATCTTGGATTCACTAGGGAGTCGGTGGGGCCTTGGCAAATGGAAGAATACACGTTCTGTCTAAAGTGGTTGCTACTTAGCTCCACCTATGGCAACATGGTGTTGCTAGATCTAAGAATTTTTTAAGAGAAGCTAGATATCTACTTTTTTTTTTTTTTTTTTAAAGAAATTGCCCAGGCTCGGCACCTGTAGCACAGTGGTTATGGCGCCAGCCACATATACCCTGGGAGGGTTCAAACCCAGCCCAGGCCAGCTAAAATAACAATGACAACTACAACAAAAAATATCTGGGCATTGTGGCAGGTGCAAGTAGTCCCAGCCTCTTGGGAGCTGAGCAAGAAAATCATTTAAACCTGAGAGTTTGAGGTTGCTGTGAGCTGTGACGCCATGGCACTCCACTGAGGGTGACGTAGTGAGACTCTGTCTCAAAGAAAAAAAAGAAAAAGAAAAAAAAAAAAAGAAATTGCCCAGATTTTTAAAACAATGCTTTATACAAAAAGATACCTTAGAGGGCATAGGCTTGACATAATGTCCTTGAAATTATATTGCATTAAGTTAATAAAATTGGCTGTAGGTGGAAATAACTTTAAACAACAAACCAAGGAGTAAAGATGTTCAAAAGTAGCAAACCAAGGGAAAGCAAAGCAAAGCAAAACAAAACAAAAATCCCAAAGAAACAAAACCTCTGGACCTCGACATTTTTCCAAGGTACATTGACATGATAAAGTCTAAATTTCTTAGTGCTTATGAGAGGTTAAAGATTATACCTTTGAGTTTATAAATTCAGAGAGGGAATTTAATTTGGAATGTTTTTGCACATTAACTGAAGATCTAAGCAACTGAATAATGCAAGTTCTGCCAATGTCTAGAAAATCCAAAGTTTATGTTTAGTCTGATTCTAATGAATCCATCTTTGCTCTTGACTTCCAGGCTGGTCTGTGTCCTATGTCATATACCAAATGATGTGTTAGAAATTAAATCCTATCATTTATGAACTTTGTTCTGGGTAAAAAAATAAGCAAGAAAATAATGAGAAGAAGAATAGTGTATTATAGTATAAATAAAGACTGAAAGCAGATCAGTGGTTACCTGGGACCTGAGGTGGAGAGGAGATTGTACACAGACACAAAGGAACTTTTGGGGGGACAGAAGTGTTCTTAAAACCACTGTAGATAGTGGTGATTTTTTTCACAGTTATATAAATGTATAATGTATACTGAAATGGGTGGCTAAGTAAATTATTCCTCAATAAAGCTATAATTTAAAAAAATCATAGATGAGAAAATTAATATGCTAAATCGTGTGGTTGTGGGGCCATACGTGACCTTCTGGATCCTTGAGTACCACCTTTAGACTGAATTCAAATTGTACAGAACAAGTCCTTTTAATAAAGGGACTACTTCTGTGAAGTTTGGATTCAGTCGAGGGGCCACAATTTGGGAATCTGGAGGGCCACATGTGACTTGGAGGTCACAGCCTCCCTCCCCCTGACTCCTCAGTAGATACTTATTAACTACAATGGGGAAACAGTAATTTTATGGTGGAGAAACCTGGCAAACACCACTTTAACCACATGATCAAAGTTAACGTTGCCATGAAGAGACATATGGGTATTTTGTGCCCTGGGACCAAGGCACAGAGAAAGAAACAACATCAATTTTGGGTATCCTTGCCCAAAATATGTAACCAAAATATGTAAATTAAATATGAATTTAATTATGAGGAAACATCAGACAAACCCAAGTTGAGGAACATTCTACAAAATAACTGAGCAGTGCTATTCAAGAGTGTCAAGGTCATGAAAGGCAAAGACAGAGCAATGTCCTGATTAAAGCAGACTGAGATGTGACAACTAAATGCAAATGGAGTCCTAGATTGGATGTCAGTCCCCACACAGGACTTTAGTGGGACACCCGGCAGAAGTTGAATACGGTGTATGGTTTCGTTCATGGATCTTATCAATGTTCATTTCTGGCTTCGGTAATTGTGAAGTGATTGTGAGATAGTAACGTTATGGGAAACTCAGTGAAGGGTACATGGGTACCTCTCTACTATTAACATTTTTATAACTTTAATTGATGTGGTTTCAAAATGAGTTACAAAATTAAAAAAAAAAACTTTTTCTCTTTCAGTTGGGAAAATGGCAATGAATTGGTAATAAGAAATTAACGAAGTAAAGTGAATTGGTGAAGTGATAACCAAATTTCTACATTGCTCAGAAAGTGAGTCAGGAAGTAAGTGGTTGCAGAGAGGTTCTCATGTGAAATAATAAAAATAAATATAATTACCTTCCCCATTTTCCTTTTTCCTCTCCTCCCTCCCAAACAAAACCACGTACTATTCTGCATTTTTCCTTTTCTACTTAACAATATATCTTTTTAGTGACTCTTGTATTGGAAACTTGAGCTTTGCTTAGTATCAAAAGAGAAATTATAGGTCCTAAGGACGCTTGATGCAAACCTTAGAAAGATTATTGACCCAAGAGCTTACAATTCAAAGTACTATTGTGGTTATTACTTTGTTCAGTAAAGATGATGGAATGAATGTTTACATTCTGGTGACCTCAGAGGTGCAAGGAACAAAGAAACCTGCCGGGTAGAGCAAAGGTCTATGTGTGCTCTGCTGCTGTCGTGATGGATTATCAGATGTGTGCTCTGCTTCTGTTATAAATACAGTAAATTATTTTTCTCTGCAATGTATACTGAGAACGAACAAGTAGCTCTCCAGGCAAGTCAATTGTTAACTTCAGAGTTTTTATTTAATCTCCCAGGAATGCGACCTTTAATCTTAAAGCATATCATGACCATGATGTTTGCTGAGGTAATTATTTATTTAACCTATAGGCTACGAATTTTGTAGATAATGAAATTCATTCAGTGAAGCTGTAGATGAACTTCACATGTTGTGATCAGAAACCCACCATCTGATAGTGAGGGTCCTCTTATCAAGGAGAGGGCTTCTTTCAGATTCCTTCCATCCAACTTGATCTTGGAGACTGTTCACAAAGCGCTTCTACAGTTTCATGTCTAAATACATTGCAAAGCCTTGCTCTCCCATAGTATTCTAACATAGTCTACGAATAAGCCATTTCGCTATTCCTTTATAATTGAAGAGTTAGGATGCTTCCAACATTCTACCTTTATAACAATACTGCTATGAATATTGTAAATGTCTTCACAGGTACATATGTAAGGTAAATGCCTATTGGCAGAAGTTCTAAATCAAAAGGTTATGCAATCAATATTTTTGATACATATTTTTAAAGTTGCCTTCCATAACAAGGTTGCTGATCTATCTAATTTATTAAAAAATTTAAAATAATTTTATATGCTTTTTATAACCAGTAATATCATATGAAGATGTATTTTTTAAGAAAAAGATGACATTGTTCTTCTTTTGCCATTGTCCCTGACACCTACCTGACTTCCCTGAGGTAACTTATGTTATCACAAAGGTATGTTTCCTTCCAAACATGCTGATTCCACATACATATACCAGCATATGTATACATACATACACGCATATGAACACACACTAAAATATACCCATCCATGCACACATATTTTTTGATCGTTAGTTTTTCCTGGAATGGAGTCATACTATGTACATCATGAGCAAATTGCTTTTTTCACTTCCTACCATATTTTGGTTATGCTACAAATCAGTGTGTGTATTTCACTCATATACCCATATTTACATGCATGAAACAGCATGAACCAGCAGTTCTCAACCCATGAGTCTCGACCCACAGGAACTGTATTAAAGGGCCATGGCATTAGCAAGGTTGAGAACCATTGGCATGAACAGAATTATTTTGGCAGGGGGAGCTTGTTTTTCTCTCCTCTCTTTGTCTGCCATCCATAACACCTTCCCTATTTCCTTCTCCCTAAAGTCAAACCATGTTAATAAACTGATCATGCTCTAATAATTATATATATATTTATTTACATAAATACCATGTCTTTTTTTTTTTTTTTTTTTTTTTAGATGGAGTCTCACTTTGTTGCCCTTGGTAGAGTGCTGTGGCATCACAGCTCGCAGCAACCTCAAACTCTTGGGCTTAAGCGATTCTCTTGCCTTGCCTCAGCCTCCCAAGAAGCTGGGACTACAGGCACCCGCCACAATGCCCATCTATTTTTAGAGACAGGGTCTTGCTCTGGCTCAGGCTGGTCTGGAACTTGTCAGCTCAGGCAATTCACCTGCCTCGGCCTCCCAGAGTGCTAGGATTACAGGTGTGAGCCACCACGGCCAGCCTTATGGGAAGCTGATTTACAACTGTAAGCTAAGCCTTATTAATAGCCTGGTTTAACCACCAATGATAATGCATTCAGACAATACTATCTAAAGCCTTTAAAATGAACATTCTACTCCCTAAAAACACTGAAATGTACATTTTTTTGCCTGCCAGCCACCTTCGATATTCTAGAGAGGGAATATTATTTTGTGCCCTTACAGGGGCTGTATATCTTAACAGAGGACTATATGCTACTGGAATATTGATAAATCTACCTTAATTGAAGAAGGCATAGGAATAAAAGTCATAGGCCTTTGGCCTTTCAGATGTGTTCTCAACAAGTTCATGTGGACCTAACGAAAATATAAAATAAACTGATAAACTCTAAGCATGTAAAGTTTATTTATTTGCCACAGCTACCTACATAAGAGGAACTGGGTTAATTGTGAAACCCTCAGTTTCCTTTTCTCTAAACCAGCAGCTCTTGCTGGCCACTAGTGTGTTTGCAGGAAGTTGCAAAAATGAGAGAAACAAACAAAACCAAGTTGGCATTATTTTTAGCTTTCCTCTGATTTGGATATAGCTACCGTTCTGACATTTTCTCATGGCTGCTAACACAATCAGGGGAGAAAAATGAAGCAAAGAGCAGTAGCAAATTGTGCCAAGGGACATACAGCCAGGTTACTGTCACAAAGCTGAGGTGCTAGAATCTATATACAGCTTGAGACCTTATCTGCTGTGCCCTGCTCCCACCTAGGAGGGCTCCCACTATAACACAAAGACTCAAGGTGTTGCCTAATTTAGGTCTTTCTCAATTCAGGTATCAATGAGCTTGGAAAAGTAGTTTAAGGTTCTCAACTTTAGACTCTCTCTATCAATACCATGATAGCTGTGGTACCTAACCCTTTCAGGGACCAGAATTTTTGTAATGGTGAATGATTTACAAACCAAATTTAAAATAGTAAGGATGATGTGTTTTTGCAAAATTTCACTTAATGTAGCTTAAAAAAATAGTACATTATATTAGCTTAGATCAGTAGCCAGCGAACTATGGCCTGCTATATTTTTCTGGTATAACCTGAAAGCTAAGAATGGTTTTTACATTTTTAATAGGTTGAAAAAAAATTTTTAAAGACTACTATTTCATGGTATGAAAATCATATGTCAAAAGAAAAACTTCAGATAAATTAAATTTAACAAAGTTTAACTGAGCAAAGAACACTTTGTGAATTGGAGAGTCCCCCAAACCAGACTAGGTTCAGAGCCACTCCGGGGTTGCCCCATGGTCTGATAAAATAATTGTGGACAGAAAAAGGACAGTGAGATATAGAAACAGCTAGATTGGTTAAGGCGGATGTTTGCCTCATTTGAGCCAGTTGAACAGTTGGCTTTCTGTGGTTGACTGAAGCTTGGCTGCTGTGATTGGCAGAGTTGCTACATGTTACAAGAATAAGTTACTACATGTTTACAATCCAGTTGGATTCATTATATATGGAGAAACCTTCAGGCTGAATTTAAAAGATGTAAGGAGGCAGCCTGAGGCCAAAGTTAACCCTTCTCCCTTTTGGTCAACCTCTTAATTTTTGACAGGTTGACCAAAACTTGAGGCATTGACATCACTCTGTAACCATGGTCACCCTGGTACTTATTTGGTCTGTAATCTCATTGGAAAATATCAGTAACAGCGGTTATGTGGGAACAAGGAAACCAAACAATAGAAAAACAATTGATCAGATACCATCATGTTACTTTAGGTTACTTTTTGGAAACGGTTAGAGCAGAGATGACTTCCTAATTAAGCTGAAATCTCCTGTATTCAGGAAGCAAAATACAAACAAGAAACCTGGTCTGTTTTGGGATTTATTTAGTTTCCTTAAAAAAGTTTTTTTTTTTTTTTGAGACAGAGCCTCAAGCTGTCACCCTGGATAGAGTGCTATGGCATCACAGCTCACAGCAACCTCCAATTCCTGGGCTCAAGCGAGACTCCTGCCTCCGCCTCCCAAGTAGCTGGGACAACAGGCGCCCGCCACAACGCCTGGCCATTTTTTGGTTGCAGCCGTCATTGTTTGGCAGGCTTGGGCTGGATTCGAACCTGCCAGCTCACATGTATGGGGCTGGCGCCTTAGCTGCTTGAGCCACAGGCGCCGAGCCTATTCTACCATATTTCACTTAGGAAGTTTTTTACTTATTTAAAAAGGCATTTTGAATTCAATAATAATGAAAAAGGCTCATACAGGATAGATAAAATTGGTAGATCCTATGTTATGACAGAAGTTTTAAAAAAGTCATGCCCAGCTAATCTAGGAGAACTGAGATTACAAATCGTATACCTGAATAAATCAAAACCCTCTCTTTCTCAGATTATGTTTGATAAATCCTTGATTAGAGTCAGAAAAGAAAATGCCACAGGTCCATGAATAGGTATTTTGCTGAAGAGCAATGTGGGAACAGACCAAAGGAAAATTTTTTGAAGATGTAATCTTTATATTCATGCTTAAGGTCAGGACTTAAACTGCTCAAGACAGTGCACAGTGGTACCCCACATTTTGATGCCCAGATCAGGCTTTAATTTGTTTTTTTAAAGAATAGCAGCTTTCTTGAGATAAAGTTCATGTATGATACAATTCCTTAGTATAAAATGTACAATTCAATGGCTTTTAGTATATTCACAGAGTTGTGCTATTATCACCACAACCGATTTTAGAAGATTTTCATCAACCCCAAAGAAACATTGTACCCATGAGCAGTCTTTCCCCAGTCCCTAGTCCCTGATAACCATTGATCTACTTTCTATCTCTACAGATTTGCTGATCCTGATATTTTGTTTAAATTAAATCATATAATACGTGGTCTTTTGTGAGTGGCTTTTTTCACTTAGCATAATGTTCTTGAGATTCACTCATTTAGTAGTACGTTGGTATTGGAACTTTATTCCTGTTTATTGCCAAATAATTTAACATTGTACAGATATGTTGCATTTTGTTTATCCATTCCTGACATTTTATTTGTCCATCAGTTGATTGACCTTTAATTTTGACTAACACTGAAACTCCCTTTCTTCTGACTGACTCCACAGAACGTTAAATCTCCTTTTCCTCTGAGGCTCCATACCGTTACAGCAATGCTTCTTGATCACGCTGACTGAGCCGGCCTGGTAGGGCTCAGGTTGTTTTTTGCAAGAGATGAGAGATTTTAGCATAATATTTGTGATTTATTTTGATTTTATCCAGAGTGATGTAAGGAAATCTGCAAGAATTTACTCGAAAGATGTGTGAAAGGAGGTCAGGGCTGTTATAGATTCTGTTCAGGCAGTCATGTAGTGGCGAAGGGTCAGCAAGTGAATCGTGAGATGCCTGTGGGTACAATATTACTTCTTCCTTTACGTTATAAAAAAAATCCCAATATTCCATAGCATTTCTGAAACCAAAAAGTTTGTGAACTATTGTGTTAAGGGCTGCCCATGACAGCTATCTATTTTGGGCTGCCCATGACAGCTTCTCTCCTCTGGTGGTGCCAAGCGAACTCAACTACCAGGCTTCAGGTATTTGCCTTATTTCTTCCTTAGCTAGTTCATGATTACGTTGTCAGAGCTGGCAAAGCATTCAACTCCTGATTTCTCAGGCTGAGTGTATGTGTGAATACATGATAAGTTCTTTTGTGCTCCTGAAACCCTCTCCCTCAGCTAGAGTTCTGCAATAGTGTGATAGTTACACTAAAGAAGAGTTTCAAGATATAAATCTGCATCAGTAGATGGTAGAAGACACATAGTATATTTTATGGGGAATTTCAGTGAAGGAATAAATTAACCATTTATTTGACTTGAGGATAAGAACAAATGTGGATTTTGTATCAAATAGATTTTATAACCTAACCTGGACAAAAATTTAACATCTCTATGCCTCATGTTTAAAAGGGGGATAATAACACCTCATAGGGTTGTTCTAGTAATTGGACATGGCCAAAACACATGAAGAGGTGCTCAACCTTGTGAGTAATCAAGGAAATGCAAAAGAACACCACAATGAAGTCTTAATTTGTACTCAATCATTTAGCAAAAATTGTCTGATAATACTGACATATACATCAATGAGATCTCTCATACATAGTTGGGGAAAAGCATAAATTTGTACAAATATTTTGAAAAAATAATTGTGCATTTTCTTATAAAGTGTAACATAGGACCCAGTGATTTTACTCTTACATAGATACCCATGGAAAGTTAAGCACATACACACCAAGAAAAATGTTCATAGCAGCCTCGTTTATAAGAGCAAAACCTGAACGCAATTGACAGGAAATGGATAATTTGCTGTAGAGCCACATAATAGGCTGTAACACAGTAGTGGAGTTGAAACAATATAGAAATGGTACTCTTTTTATGAAGTTCAAAAACAAGCAACACTGAACAACACATTGTTCAAGTATATGTACAGCATATGTGATAAAACTAAAAAGAAAAGAGTGAATGATCAGCAATCCAAAACCTTTTCATGATTATGGTTACTATGTTATGGGATAGGCTGTAGGTTGGAAAAGGGGAGGCGCTCACAAGTGGGTGCCACTCATTAGGAATGTTCTTGGCTTAGGGATGAAGCCAAAGGAATTCACTATACATTTATGTAAATAAGGAGGGCTACCCATAGATTGTGAATAAGAGAGTGTCATGAAACAATGAATATGATTAATGGACTCAGGTTACTTGAGGTCCAAATAAACAAGGAGAAGGAAAAGTAAATAAAAGTAGTGCGTGAATATTGTAAAAAACAAAACAAAACAAAACAAAACAAAACTCGGGGGCAGCACCTGTGCCTCAAAGGAGTAGGGCTTCAGCCCCATATACCGGAAGTTGTGGGTTCAAACCCAGCCTCGGCCAAAAAACAAACAAAAACCTCAGATATACACATACAATAATGTAATTATAAAAAAAGAACAAAATTTCACCTGTTGTCTTGCACGTAGAAAAATTACAACGAAGACTGTAGTATTATATGTGAGTCACTATGAAAGTTTTGAGATAGACGATGTCATGGTCCATTATTTCACTTCAAAGAAACACAGTTGATGGCATCCTTTTTCTGATTTACCCGTGCAAGTTTCACCTTCCTTGGCTTATTGGTGTTTCTGGAAGGTCTCTGCTTGTTTTTGTCCCGGCAGATTTTACATTTCTTGATTTTTTGTGTGTATCTCGAAACTTTCGTAATGACCCACATAACCTTCTATTCCTTCCCCTATAAACTGAAAACAGTTTTTTAATGAGACTAAAAAGTCAAGTTGGTAAAATTTATGCTGAGTGGGAAATAGTTAGGTTATGCCACCTACTGCAGCTTCCAATCAGTGTGGTGTCAGCCCTTCCGACAGGCAGTAGCCATTCAGGCGGCAGCCCCAGGAATGACAGGCAGCTTCAGGGCGGAGCGGGTCAATGAGCCCTAACCACTCCGCGCAGCCTCTCTCGCTTCCGACAACCCGCCTTGGGAGGTGTCCTGCTCTCCTGGAGGCGTGGCCAAGGGGCCGGGCGGTCCTCAGCTGCAGACCAGGTAACGAGTTGGATGGGGAGGAGCTCCGTCGCGGGGTGATGACGTCACCCATGGCCGGGCTTGGCGTGCTAGGCGTGCGCCGCTGTGGTTTGGTGTCCTGGTCCTGGCTGTCGATTTGAGGCGTATCCTGTACTGTGGGCCGGGATGTTACGGGATGCTGGAGACGTGGGTGAGGACCAGGAGCATGCGGAGGAGGATTGTCCCGAATTGGTTCCCATTGAGACGAAGCAAAGAGAGGTGGAAGAAAAGTCTATGCTCGGCGCCAAGATCCCAGTCTCCATTATCACCGGGTATTTAGGTAACTAACCATCCCGGTCAGAAAATGCTGTGAACTCTGGGATTTTGGGGGCTGCCAGTCGAGAGCAAATATCTTTGAGGTAGGGGCTTGGGTCAGTTGCTCCTTACGTGGGTTGCTTCTCTTCTTGGGGGTTTAATGATGCCCAGACTCTTCTGCTTTAGATTGACATTTCTCAATTAGATTGAAAGTTAGCCTTTGAAAGGAGGTCTTGAAGCCTGGCCGAGCTCGCCCCCTAATTATTCGTGACCTCTAATAAGTGATCTTACCTTTCTGAAGTTTATATACGTCACCTGAAAGTGGAAATAATACCGTTCACCTGTCTGAGCGTGTTTTCTCATCTGCACAATGGGGCAGGGAACACCTGCCGTATAATAATCGTTGCCATTGATGGATTTCTTGTCTGTAAAATGACACATGTGCCATTCTTTGGTATATTCCCCTGCCCCGCAGGCCAGACTCTTCCAGGCATTTGTGAGAAGTATTCCCTGTCCCTTTTTTTTTTTTTTTAGGTTTTTTTGCAAACTGGGAAAAAGTAAGAGTATAGTCTCTGTCCTTCAAGACTGTTTCTCAAACTGAGGAGTATTTAGGGATTCTTAAAACCGCAGGTTTGTGAACATGGTACAGTTTCCTTAAGGATAGATTAGGCAGTAAAACACTAGAGAGTCTTCTCTGGAAAAGTTTGAGAAATATTTTTAAGCCTTACGAATAGAAGGACTAGAATAAATACTTGACTATATTAAAAGTGTGGAAAAAGTTAAGAAATGTAAATAAAGTGATACTAATGCACTAACCAGGAGCGGTGGCTCACGCCAGTAATCCTAGCACTCTGGGAGGCTGAGGCGGGTGGATTGTCTGAGCTCACAGGTGTGAGACCAGCCTGAGCCAGAGCTAGACCTCGTCTCGAAAAATAGCCGGGCGTTGTGGCAGGCCCCTGTAGTCCCGGCTACTCGGGAGGCTGAGGCAAGAGAATCACTTAAACCCAGGGGTTTGAGGTTGCTGTGCGCTATGATGCCACGGCACTCTACCAAGGGCGACAAAGTGACTCTGTCTCAAAAAAACAAAACAAAACAAAAAAACAACAAAAAACAAGTTACACTAATTCAGGGAAATAATGTTATTCCTAGGTACTACTAGACACAAGTACAGTACAAACTCAGGACACCCGAGGGCCTTTTTTTAAGTCAAAATAATTGTGTCAGTGGTGTGTTTTTTATCTTTGGCTTAGAGACTGTAAAGCTTATTCCTATTTTTTACTCAGGACTAATTGTATAAGGAATCGATTTTTGACATTTCCCCACTGTTCCTCAGAGGCTGATCTACTGACCCAAAGATTCCTTGTCTGAAACAGTATACTTCAGACTTGCTCCTCAGGCCATCTCCATGTTGCTCACTGGCAGGTCAGTAAAGCTTTGGAGACAATGGTCTGTAGCTCAGAAGTGAGGACTAATGCCAGCAACTTTCTTGTTACCAAATCTAGGGGATAATTTTACTCCTTGTCCTTGAATACTTAATCTTTTTGAAATACTTTTCTGTTGGATTTTATTACATTTTCTTCTGATTTTTCCACCAACTACTTGTCTGGCTTCTTTTTATGCGTCCTCCTGGCTCCCACTGTCCATCTTTAACTTTATGTCCTACAGATATTTCAAACTTAATATATCAAAAACATTCATATGTTGTAATCACCTGAAATCATTCTGTTCCTGAATCCCAACCACTGGAAATACTCTTAAAAGCCTCCTAACTAGTCTTGAGTCTTGCCGTTCTTTAGTATATTCTTTGCATGTTATCCCTAGTGATGTTCATGTTGATCTGATTACATCCTTCAGTGGCTTCCGTTGGGTTAAAGTTCAAATTACTAAACATGAATCGGAAGAACGTATAAGATCTAGCTCTTGCCAACCTCTCCAGCCTGCCTAACTGTGGCCTAGCACATTGGACTGATAATACTTAATACTTCTTTTTTTTTCTCTTGTCAGAATTAAGCTTTAGTTCAAGGACTGATAATACTTCTTGAATGTGCTTTTCTTCTTACTCTTAGTCCTCTGGCTAGATGTCCCTCTTAGGTTCTCCACAGCCTTTTGTACATCTCCTATTGAACGTATCATCCTGTAATATAATTAGCCTCCTTATTCATCAGAATTCCTCTCCATCCATCTGTCCCTTAATATTCTTAAACTCTGAAGGCAGAGACTGTCTTCTTCACTTTTTACTAAGGGGCAACATAAATCTTGTCCATAGTAGATAGTTTTGAATGAATGAATTGTCATAAAGTCTTTTTCTTCATAATATGGTTAACTATTAAGTCCTAGTAAGTCCTCTATGTGAAGGTTTCTTAAATCCACACCTTCCTTTCAATTTTCACTCTTGCTGCCTTGTGAAACACTCATGTTCAGGGCCACTGTCTCATGCTTGGACTAGTCTTAAGAATTTCCTCATTACCCTATCTCCTTAAAATCTCTCTCTTCTAGTTTATACTTCACATTTATATTGGGCTTCCTAAAGGACTCTGAACCTCAGTAAATTCCTCCTACTTATACTCTAGAAAATTGAATGTATTGCAGAAGACAACAATATGTGTAAGCTATGTGAAAAGGTTTTATCAGTACTCTTTGTAATAGCAAAATCCCTCAAACAACCCAGACATAGAGATAAATAACTCATAGGTTCATACAATTGTACTATACTTCTATGCAGTTAGGTTTTTCTCTCTTTTTTTTTTCCCTATGAATTTTGATGTGTATAGTTCCCAAGACAAATGTTTTCCTTTTCCTTGAGAAAAACTTATTAGTTTAATATGCCACCTACTGGATAAAGGTAGGATAGCTTTATGAATATCTTTGCTGAATATTCTGTCCATTGTTAAGAAGTCCGATTCCCTGTTTCATAAAATCACATTTAAAAATGGATTGCTTTAAGCATATTAAAAGTAGACTCGTAATCTGAACTTGTGTCTGGTTAATGTGGGATGTTGAAACAAAAGGTCTTTATGTGTTTATTTTAGGAAAGTAAACCATATTCTTGGTCCAGAAACATTGTCATCATGTAAAGGGATATGCATATTTTATATTTTATAAACAACATGAATACTTTATTCTTTGGTAGCCATTACTATAAGAATTCCTTATTTAATAGAAGTTTTAGATATCCTTATATTATTGCATTGTATTGTATGAAGAAGGCATGTTATTTTGTGTATACTGAAAAGTAGGATTCAATTTGTATTTGTTAATATTTATAACATTTTACATCGATATAAAGCATTTTGTAATAGTTTTCAAAAGGGTGCTTTTTCCTTGTAGAACCTTTATACTACTGCTAAATTAATATACAAAAAATAGAATGAAAATTCTGAAAAACATTGGGACTCTGTAGCTTTTTGGTACCTTTAAAATTAGTGTTTGAATTTTGTTATTTAAAACAAATGTATTTTGTAGGTGCTGGGAAGACAACACTTCTGAACTATATTTTGACAGAACAACATAGCAAAAGAATAGCAGTTATTTTAAATGAATTTGGAGAAGGTAAGTAAAATTCAGTAAGTTGCATGTTCCAAATATTTATAGGACAGTTTATTCCACAGTTTAGTCATTTTTGAAATCCTTATTTAAAAATGAAAATTAAGGTATTGTAATGTGAACGTATTTGTGTGGATAGCTTTGGAAAAATTAATTTCTGTGAAGCATTATTTTACATGGATTGAGATACTGAAATCAGATAAGTTTCTTTAAAATTATATTTTATGTAACTTTAGAATTCATACTAACATAATCAAATTAGATTTTTACATGAAATAAATTACTCCAGAAGTAAAAATCTAAACACATGAAAGAAAGTTATTTTTAGGAACTAGGAAGGTACTTTTGTACTGACTATGTTTTTTATTGCAACTCATGAAAACTGTTTGAAAATTCTTCAGTTGTTAAAGGTTCACCCTGCTCAATGTTGGTTATCTGCAAAGCAGTTAAAATTGAAGATTTTAAATATAGGTTAGACGGGGTCTCCATTCTCAAGTACCTTAAATTTCTGAAAATATATGGGCTTAGCTTCTCAACTTTTTGTCTTAAATATTTAACAGGTAAAAAAAGTCTATGCAGCAGTATTAAACACAGTACTTTGATTACTTTTATAGTTATTTTGCTTCCAAGTATGAATTGTAATAAAAGCTCAATTTTAGTGAAAAACATAAAATTAGACCATTTCTGTCCCTTCCCCTCCTTCCCCCCTTTTCTTCCTTTGCTCCTTTCCTTCTTTTTGGTGATTGTTAGACTATTTCTTATAGTCTACCATTTTTTCACTTGTAAACAGTTAAAGAGCTAGATTTTATGAATAGGATGAGAAACCTATTAAACTGGTTTCAATTAACTAAAGAGAAAAGCACTTTTAGGCAAAAATCCTAAGATTTCTAATAATAGTCTTTCCCCCCCTAGCTTCTTATTAACAATCTGTTGCACACTGATTACATTTATTATCATTTTTTACTATTTTCATTTTTTTCTACATCATTTTCCCAATTTTGGCCTTCATAGAATTCTTAATATTTTCCTTCGTGTTTTGTTAATGTTCTATATAGGCTGAATTCTGCAGCAACCCCTTTAAAAGCTCTTTATCATCACCTAACTGAAATATGAACACAAAAATATATAAATTAAAAATCTTTTTCTTTTTTGCCATTTGCTTTATTGGACACTTAGAACTCTTTCCTGGATTTGGTATATTTCTTTATTGGAGGAGAAGTAAAACATGTAAAATCATTCTTACACAATAACAGCCAACACAAATATACTTTATTCTTTCTTAAGAAAGCAAACTTACACGTATTTGACTAAAAGCTTAATTTTTAAATGAGTATATGGTACCCCCTGGCCAAAAAAACTTTTTCAAAAGGAACTAGGGTTTTTACTCATATTAGGAATACAGAACAATCTGTTTAATAGAAACAATTTAAAAGGAAGGATGAAGGGGGAAAAAACCAGATAAGGTAGTATCTTAAGAAGTTGAAGGACATGTTAAAATCAGTATTTAAAATATTCTACTTTGTTTAGAAAGTTTACCATGGACAGGAAAAAATGTCTTAAAGTGAGCTACTTTATTAAGAAATGGAAGTAAGAGGCAAGTAAGAGGCCTAAAGAGGAAGTATGTTTATTAATTTTGGATTTGCCTTTTTAGGGGCTAAATCTTCTTAAAGAAATAAAAGCTAAAATTATCTAGAGTATTGTAATTTAAGTTTTAAGACTGCATGAATAGGATGAAATGATAAAATGTTTCTGCTATGAGATCTGCTCTGCCATTGAGTATCCTCATCTTTGTTTTTTGTTGGCTGGTGAACATAACCTAAAGAGTGCTGCTTGTTAATTATTCCAGGAAGTGCGGTGGAAAAATCCTTAGCTGTCAGCCAAGGTGGAGAGCTCTATGAAGAGTGGCTGGAACTTGGAAATGGTTGCCTCTGCTGTTCAGTGAAGTGAGGAATGTGTTTACTTTGTGCTTGTTGGTTTATTGGAGATGTTTATCGATTATATTGCCAGTTTTGATTTTCTGGTGTAATCTGACTGAATTTATGTGTGTACAGTTTGCTTCATTGTATTTTCAAATAGAAAATAAATTTATTAAGTAGCATTTTCTGAAAGTGTTTCTTGTGATCTTATTTTTTTCTGTCTGCTGTCATGCTCTTGTCCTTTCCTTTTACTGAGGTTTTTATTTTTAATGTTATGATTTATTTAATTAATATTTTTTGTAGTGCATAAAAGTCTTATTTCATATGTAAAAAATGATTATTCTGAATCTAATAAGTCATTAGTTTTATTTCTAAGTATTAATATTCAGCTTTCTTAAAACAAAAATGACTGTCAAAAAAGAGAAAAAGCTTATGCTGTGTTCTACTAGTTATAGTTAAGTTCTCTAGGAAAATGTTTTGTTCATTAATCTACCAAGGATCCTAGAAGAATTACTAACACAACTGACACATAGAGCCAACTCAAATATTTGTTGAATGAATTATGAAAATTAGTACCTGTATTGTTAATTTTGTGAATTCTAATGACTTAAATTTCTTCTAAATCATTTATTACCTTAGGTGTTTGAATTAAATGTATTGGCAAGGATAAAATCATAACAGACTTTCTTTAACAACCACAATGTGATCTTTTAAGTATTTTCCTACACTTCTGATAATATAAGTAAAAGGGGAAATTAAAACCTTGTATCCTATTTAGAATTAAATGAGATTGTATATAATGGCAGTGTCCCTTTGGCAATTATATTAAACTACTGTAGGTAATAAATTTTATTTTGGATTTCTATTCTTTTTCCTTTCATGAAGTTGTGAAAATAACAGATACTGACTGATGAAGTTCCTTCTGCTTTTTGTTTTAATAAGTTAAAGTATTAACTTAACACATATATGATTTTTTTTGTGTGTACCCGTTGGTATATGCATGAATTGTTTTCTCCTTCATAAATATAGGACAGACATTATGGTAGAAATTTTGGAGTGTGTTAAATTTTCACATTCTAAAGATATTTTTGTCTTAGGTTGTTGAATATGTTTTAAAGTGTTTATAGTGAACTCTTAAAGATGCTCAGTCAATCATCTGTATGTTTGATATTTTTTAGGGATAATGGCCTTAGAGCTATTGAGAATTTGATGCAGAAGAAGGGGAAGTTTGATTACATACTGCTAGAGACCACTGGATTGGCAGATCCTGGTAAGGAATGATGTTATTAATAACTAAAATATGGTTCTTTAACATTTTAAGTAGATATATTAGAGGAATTCTGTTTTTTTATTTTTATTAAATCATAATTGTGTACATTGATGCATTTATGGGGTTCAGTATACTGATCTGATATACAATGTGAAATGCTTACATTGAACTAACACATCCATCACAATTATATTCTTTTCTTTCTTTTTTTTGGGGGGGGCTCTTTTTATTATTATTATTATTATTATTATTTATTTTTTATTGTTGGGGATTCATTGAGGGTACAAGAAATCCTGTTACACTGATTGCATTTGTTGGGTAAAGTCCCTCTTACAATCGTGTTTTTTTTTTTTTTTTTTTTTTGCATACTTCATGTTCCTTTATTCCTAAATACTTCAATGTGTATTTCCTAAGAACAAGAGCATTCATTTATACAATCACAGTATGGTGATCTCAATCATGAAATTACATTGATTGAATGTCATTATCTATTCCATAGGCTTCAATTAGATTTCTCCAATTGTCCTGATAATATTATTATTATTTTTTACTTTTTTACTAAATCATAGCTGTGTACATTAATGCAATCATAGGGTACAATGTGCTGGTTTCATACACAATCTGAAATATTTTCATCAAACTGGTTAACATAGCCTTCATGGCATTTTCTTCTCCTCCCTCATTTTTGAAAACTAACTTTTTATTGTTTAATGTTTTGGTTTTGTTCTCTGTT
>CAUYRH010024976.1:0-17068 GCA_963574655.1 Perodicticus potto | reverse complement strand
TCCTGTAAGGTCCCCATAGGTAGAGGTCAGGGGGTGTTAAGTCAGGAGATATGGGGAAACTCAACCACACGTCTTCGTCCCATCCAGTGTCTTGGCAAATTGTCATGGAGGTGGCTCTCGTGTCTCGGTGCCTGTAATAATCTTGGGATAAAAACTGTCCGTTTCACTGTTTTCAGAATGTGTCATACGCTTGATCTGCTGACTCCTGTCCCACGTGCACACTGCCTGGTAGATGGGGGGGTGAACTGTTCCAACACCACAGCACAGCGGGATTGCTGCTGTGCAAGGCCTCCCGGACCTCCCCGTGTGCACGTCACACACAGCACGGTGCCGCGCACACTGGTCAAGAGTGTGGGCAGCTGTGTGCGTGGGGGAGGTTCTGTCACGTACTCGTGCCTCTCACACCCCCTTTGTCATCGTACTTCCACAACATTCTCAAATGCCATTTCAAAATGGTCTTGCACTCCTCGAATGACAGCTGTGCTCCTGCCATTTTCTTTGACTGTCCTGCCTGTCGTGCTGTGACACCGGCATTCATCTGATTAACACCATTTTTTGAGTAAACCTCATACTACACAGTGCAACTATAATTCAATTCAACTTTGCAAAGTTATACGTCGATAACATCTCTTAAAACATGTACATGTATGTTTGGCACCCCTGGCATAAGCCAAACTTCTGAAAATGGAATTGCAGACCTTTATTTTTATGGATAATGGTTATTTCCCTTCCTTTCCCCTCAGAGATTTAGAGAGTCCCTTCCGTGTGTTCTGGGTCCCTTCAGGTCTAAGGAGACAGACACGAGCACCATAGTCTTCCTGTCAGGGAGCTTGCGTTCAGGAAAAATGGCTTTTTGTGCCTTTGAGTGCACATAGTAACACATTGATTTACTGAGATATTAATTGTAGTATAGAGCTCCCTAAGCTGCTGGCTCTTTTTTTTTTTTTTATTTGAGATTAATCTGAGGGTACAATTAGGTTACAATGTTTGTGTTTTCTGCTGGCTCTTTTTTATCCTCACTTTATTCTGAGAGGATGGGGAGTCCCACCAGTGTTGGAGGTTGGCTAGAAAGAGAGAGGAGTGGGAGAGAATGAGAGGCTGAGCCTGCAGGAAGCCAGGTAGAAGCTGCTGGAAGGACAAGAAGTCATTGCTGGCCCAGGAAGTACTCGTTCAAAGAAGCTTTGCTCACATTTTTGCCATTGATTCAATTCAGTTCTTTTAAAATGTAGTCGCAAATAAATACAGTGATAATATACATAATATGCATAAATGGTAGATTGTTAAAGAAGGTATAATATAGGAGATTTATTTATCGTTAACTTTTATCCTTTACATCTAGATAATTTATTTAAAATTACCTGCAACCGGGTACGGTGGTTCACGCCTGTAATCATAGCACTCTGGGAGGCTGAGGCAGGTGGATTGCTTGAGCTCAGGATTTCAAGACCAGCCTGAGCAAGAACAAGACCCCATCTTAATAAAAATAGAAAAACTAGCCAGGCGTTGTGGTGGGCACCTAGAGTTTCAGCTACTTGGGAGGCTGAGGCAGGAGGATCTCTTGAGCCCAAAAGTTTGAGGTTGCTGTGAGCAATGATGATGCTCCGGCACTCTACCCAGGGCAACAGAATAATAATAATATTTTTATTATAGTAAAGGGATATTAAAATTTAGATATAAATTTTTATTTCTTATGTAGTATATAACCAAAGATCATAGCAGGCCTGAACATAATTAAGTTATATTGGCTATTCTTCTACTTTCAAAAGGAAAAGTACCTGTGAGTTGGTTTTTTCGGGGTCATATCTCAAGACATAGAGCAGACCAGTTGCTGCTGTGAAGGTTAAGGGAAAATTTTGGTAAATTTCTACTTTTCCCCCCTTATAGTAATAGCTGTTGTAAAGCTTTTATTCCCTCTACTAGGGACGAAGGAGAATTGTTCGAGATGCAAATTCTATTAAAAAGGAAATTGAAGAAGAGAAAATAGAAGATAAATTAAAAGATAATGACACAGAAAATAAGGAAGTAGATGATGACTGTGAAACTGCAGAGAAAAATGAAAATGAGCTACTACTGGGGAAAAAAAATACACCAAAGCAAAAAGAGAAGAAAATTAAAAAGCAGGAAGATTCTGACAAAGACTCAGATGAAGAGGAAGAGAAAACCCAAGAGAGGTACATTATCTTATGTTTGTTCTCCAGAAGCACCTGTCTGGGTACAGCAACGCTTTGCTCTTGTTTAGAGATTCAGGTTTAAGGGAATGTTTTCCTCCTGGGACTTCCGTTCCTCGTCTAATGAAGGAGACACACATTGTGAAGATGATGTGTATCGCCTTTCGGAATTGGGAGAATATACTGGTCACACCATTTTAATAGCACTTGTGCCCTAAACAGTGGCCTCAAAGAAGGCTGCGCCACCCAGTCAAAAGAGAGGCCCTACAGTTGACAGCAGGAAAGGGAGCTGGAGAAAAATGGAGGAAGTGGACAAGAGGAAACAGCGACAGCAAACATTCCATTTTAAAAAAGGTACAATGTGGGAAGCTGACACATTTGTACCTTTGACACATGGTGCACAGTGCTAACAGGTGTCTCTGTGTGTTAGCTTCAAGATGGTTTTCTTTTTCAAGCTATTGTATTAGAGTAAGTGGCATGCACCCCTGATTATAGTTTAAAAAATATCTTCCTACCCCATATCACACCAGTAAATTTCAGCTTTTGAAATGTCCATCCTGTTTACTGTTGAGTGAAAACTGTATTTTTTCCCCATCTATTACACATGTATGGACTAAGTTGACTTAAAAATAGCTAAACATGAGGCAGTCCAGCTAGATTGAGGTCATGTCCAAAGATGTTATTTATTTAATTGACCATTACAGTATGTGTTGTCAAATAAATTTACTAATTTTTAAAATGAATAACTATAACATAACACACTTGTAATATAAACTCTCCTCTAGGGTAGTTATTTTTTAATTATTTTGTGATGCTAAGTTTTCTAGAAATTTGAGTTGTTATGCCAAATTTTGGAAAAGTAGCCTGCCATTGAAAGAATAAATACAGTAGAACCTCCACAGCTGACCACCTCCCTACATTGACCACCTCCTTAAGTTGACCTAGCGGACATGCACAAGTGCGTATCAGTATAGCAGACCTAGTTCCTTATGTTGACCAGTTTGTGTTAGTCCTGTAGGTGTCAACTGATAGAGGTTCTGCTGTATTTGAAAAAAAGAAGAGTGGAAGAGGTAAATCGATTTGATATGAATAGGTACAGGAGCTATCACAATTATGTGTGAACTAGGTTATGTGAATAAAAGAAAGTTCTGTAATGAAATATAATTAGGATTAGGAAAAGTAGGAGGAAATAATGAGTTAAATGAAAGTAGTATAGTATTGTAAATATCTGGACAAAAAATTTTAAGTGAAGGTGAGAGCTACCTAAAAAGCAGGACCTTGGGCAGAGCCAGTAGCTCAGTGGGTTGGGCACCGGCCGCATACACCAAGGCTGGCAGGTTTAAACCCAGCCCAGGCCAGCTAACGCAACAATGATAACTGCAACAACAACAACAGAAAAATCATTTCTTTGGCTAGGCACCCATAGCACAGTGGTTACAGTGCCGGCCACATACACTGAGACTGGAGGGTTTGAACTGGCCTGGGCCAGCTAAACAACAATGACAACTGCAACAAAAAATAGTCAGGTGTTGTGGTGGGCACCTGTAGACCCAGCTACTTGGGAGGCTGAGGCAAGAGAATCGGGTAAGCCCAAGGGTTTGAAGTTGCTGTGAGCTGTGACGCCACAGTACTCAACCAAGGTTGACATAGTGAGACTCTGTCTCAACAAAAAAAAAGAAAAAGAAAAAGTAGGACTTAATTATAGCTTGAAGTTTTGTGAAAAGTAAGCATCAAGGCTCGACGCCTATGGCTCAAGCGGCTAAGGCGCCAGCCATGTACACCTGAGCTGGCGGGTTCGAATCCAGCCCGGGCCCGCCAAACAACAGTGGTGGCTGCAACCAAAAGAAAAAAAAAATGGCCGGGCGTTGTGGCAGGCACCTGTAGTCCCAGCTACTTGGGAGGTGGAGGCAAGAGACTCGCTTGAGCCCAGGAATTGGAGGTTGCTGTGAGCTGTGATAACACAGCACTCTATCCAGGGTGACAGCTTGAGGCTCTGTCTCAAAAAAAAAAAAAAGTAAGCATCAAAAAATATATATATATATATACACATATATATACACACACACACATATATACATATATATATATGTGTGTGTGTGTGTGTATGTCTCCTGGGTGGCAGAGTGAGACCCTATCTCCGTAAAAAAATTTTTTTTTATTTATATATATATATATATATATGTTTACTAAGGTAGATAGTCCTTGTTCATTAACTTGCCTACAATAAAAAAAGGAAAAACAATAATCTTACTAGTTTTTTCTACATATACATGCATCTATGTATATAGATAACGTGTGACTCACAGGACTTTATCATTGATACGTAAATGGGAAAGATTTTAGAGAAACTTTCACGGACATGAATATGAAGAACAATATTCTCTTTCATTAAATAAAAACTGAATTTACAGATATCATATTTTCATTCTAGATCAGGAATCATGGAAATGGGGAGGCTTTTTATCTATAGACGTTTCTTCCTTACGGTGTTTTTAAATTACCTCCTCAGTCTATATTATTAGAAAGTGTCCTCAGAGAGAAAACATTCCCACTGCACATGGGCTGTCAGAGCTGCTTCACGCCGGTCATGGGGGCCACCAGCATAATGCCTTTTGTCTGTAAGAAAGCACAACACCTCCTCTGAAGCTTTTAAAACTAATGCGATACATAGTTCTGTGTATACACATACGTATGCACGTAGAATGATCTTTGGTGCAATTCTCTTGTGACTGTTGCAGGGTTAATACAAAGAATTCTATTGTAAAAATATTATTAATACTGTTGGACATCCTCGTGTGACTATCCTTCATACCTAACAAAGAAAAGCTGATGGGCAGAGAGTAAACAGATGGAAATCTGCACCACACAGGCAAAGCTTTGTTCTCTTGGTGCCTCCAGTGTCAACAAGTGACCTAACGTTCTCATCCCTGTTGTTTCTTTGTTGGGGCCAGGAAAACCTCAAAAATATAAACTAGTTTAAAAGACATGGTTGTTGGCCAGGTGCTGTGGCTCAGAATTATAATCCTAGCACTCACTTGAGCTCAGGAGTTTGAGACCAGTGAGAGCAAGACTGAGACCCCGTATCTACAAAAAATAGAAAAATTAGCCAGACAGGAGGATCACTTGAGCCCAGAGGTGGAGGTTGCTGTGAGCTGTGATGACCCTGCGGCACTATGACCAAGGCAGCCAAGTGAGACCATGTCTCTCCACCCCCCAAAAGACATTCTGACTAAGATAGATAGCCCTTGTTCATTATCTTGCCCGCTTAAAAAAAACTAGTTTTGCTAGGAACTAATCTAAATTGAGCAGCATATAGTGGTAATACAGATTTAGGATAATTCAGTTGCAGTAAGTTCCAAAATATCCTTAGATCATTTTCACTGTGTATGAACGTGAATCCCAAAGACTTTTTCAGAGCATAAAATTTTCTTATTTTGAAAAGCTAGAGTGATTTCTTTGATTTCACATCATCATTGACCGTGATTATTGATTGGCCTTTAGGAAGTGTGGGTTGACTTCGAGCACAGTGCACCTTTACACAGTAAATTCCGTAGTAAGTTGGCCGCAAAAGGTCTCTTCCTCCTCCACGGACATGTTGTTAAGGTAATATTTAGGTTGTGAATATTCTGGTGACACTTGGATTCTTCTAGCATATGTTGTGTTGTTTTCCATTAAGTTACTAGCACTGTTATCAATGTTATAACTTACCACAGGGAAGAAACTGAGAGCAGATTTGACTCCGAAGGGGAGGAAGATGAGGAGGACTTGGAACCCTGCCTAACAGGAACCAAAGTGAAAGTAAAATATGGACGTGGGAAAACGCAGAAAATTTATGAAGCTAGTATTAAAAGCACTGAAATTGATGATGGAGAAGTTTTGTACTTGGTACATTACTATGGATGGAATGTCAGGTAAGCACAAAAGTATTTTCTTAGTATTGAGATTTTTTTCAATGGTTGAAAAAGTGAAGGACTAAAGCAAATGATGGTCTGGGTTTACAGAGTACACCTTGATTCTGAATTTCCCAAGACTGTTCTACCAGCTATGTCAGTAATTCCAGTCAGAAACCACCAGGATCACACCTGTAGTTAGAAGTTGGGTTTATCCCTCATTTTCAAAAAGGGAGAGTACACAGCTTGGGGACCACAGGGCTCTCAGCAACAAGGTGGTGTTGGGTGGCTGGATAAAAGCTCAGGGTGCCACCTTTGGGAATAATGATAGCCCAGGGTTCTCTGGATACGCGCTGCAGAACAGGACAGGGGCCCAGGCCTGCGGCATCCCGCGGGGCAGGTGTTTGTTTATTTGTATCATTAATCAGAAATTAAGCCCTATGTCAGGTATTTAATAATTCTAAGTTGGTTAATTAATAAAAGAGAAAAGAAAAATTTGAGCTTGTTGTAGGTGATTTTGGAGTGGGTTTAAGGAAGTGAGACTTTGCTCTATACAGGATGCTGTCAGGATACTGGGGTCATTCTGTGACTGGTTTTCCTAGTAAATCTTGATCTAGAAAGAGGAAGGACTAGACCAAGGTTGGCACTGTTATTGGTTAAAAAAAAAATCGTTCATAGTAGGAAAATTAGGACGGTTAGTCATCTTTGTGGCTTGGTCAACGTTCTGGTTTTCTCTGTGTTCAGACATGATTAGGGAGTGTTCTTTTTTGTTTTGTTGTGTTTTGATCCATCATGATCATAGAGAAGATGTATTTGATGTTGCTGTTGTGTGAATTGTTGACAGTGTGGTCTGGCTGTGAGTGACAGCACAGAGTAGCAGCAGCCGGTTCCTGACAGTTCCAGGCCAATCTCTGAGTATCTGACAACACTTTTCTCTTTCTCCTTTACAAAGTCCTTTGTGTTTAATATCTGGTTGCCAGACTCCTGCAGGGTTTCTGTACGTAGTACATGTATACTCTGTCAAGAATCAATTCCCTTATCTTTAAACTGGGAAAAATAAAGTCCTATTTTATAGAGATGTTGTAAAATGGAGTAGCCCCCCTGGTCTATGGGAAACACATTCCACGATCCCCAGTGGATGCCTAAAACTGCAGGTAGTGCCAAGCCCTGTATATGGGGTATCTTTCCTATTTGTAGATATGATAAATATAAATTAGGCAGTAAGGTATTAGCAACTAATAAGATAGAATGATATACTGTAATAAAGGTTATGTGAGTGCAGTCTTTCTTTTTCTCTCTTAAAATCTCTTACTGTTTAAAAAAAAAAAATCTTAGCATCTTTGAACTGTGAGTAACAGAAGCTCTGCCCTGGCTAAGTGGGGATTATTGTAATAACAACACCTGTGTTAGCACGTAAAGCGCTGAGGGCTCTGGCGGCACTTAGCAAGTACTCCAAGAACGTGAACTGTTCTCTTTACGAGGTATTGTTGGACTGGGGGGAAAGAACCTGGGTCACCAACTTTGAATCAGCTGTATTCATAGCTGTAGCACAGTGGCTTCTTTTTCCTCAGATCCCATTCATTTCACAGCCATTCACTCTTACGTATCCTGTATGTTTCTCTGTTCTGCTTTCTAAAATTTCCCCTTCCATTCTGTTTCTTCCTCAGAAGTTTTAAAGTTTTACTTTATGAGTCTTCTCAATAGTCATTTAGTCATTTTATCATATACTCAGAGTCTTTTTGTTTGTTTAGAGACAGGGTCTTGCTCTGTCACCAGGCTGGAGTGCAGTGGCATCATCACAGCTCACAGCAACCTCCAACTCCTGGGCTTAAGTGATCCTCCTGCCTCAGCCTCCTGAGCAGCTGGGACTCCTGGCTCACACCACCGTGCGTGGCTGATTTTTCAATTTGTTTAGAGAGATGGGGGTCTTACTATGTTGCTCATTCTGACTGGTCTCAAACTCCTGGCCTCAAGCGATACTCCAGCCTCAGCCTCCTGGGCCCTCAGATTCTTCTTAATTGGTTATCTTCCTAATTTGTTACATAACATTCTACTCAAATGGTTCATGGTTTTCTTTTGTCCTTCCAGGCCCCTAAAAGCTGGTACAGTTCTGGCCTGCTCATTGACATAGAGTCATATAATTCCTAGCAGATTGTTTTGGATTTCATCTACAAGTGTGAGTCCTGGTCTCAAGTTGAGAAATCGTGGGGCCACCTTCAGTTGACATTATTAGTGCTAGAAGTGCCACCGTGACATACTGCTGTGACAGGATTGTGTGGCCTGGACCCAGTGGACTCCCAATCAGGCCTATGCTTCCTGGAACGCCCTGTGGAATTTTGGGTTTGGATAGTCATCCTTTGTTAGCCCTGGATCAGTCATATAACTCGCTCATCGCGTTCACTGTCCTGCACCTGCTGTTCTTGTGGGTCCGCCCTCCACACTGACTAGGCTGCGTGAGTGCAGGGCCTTGCTTCCTCCGTTCCTCTTCACATGCTTCCTCATACAGAGTCCGGCCCGCAGTGAAGGTTTACTTCAGTGCTTGTCAACCTTTTTTATCTCATGGCACACTTTAACCTATAGTTAAACTTCCGCAGCGCACTTAAATTATGCTGATCCCCAAAAAAAGGGAAAAAAACTTTGCTTTGAAGTTCTTTCAAAAATATTGAATTCATAATCTTCAAAATTTCCATGGCACACCTAAGATCCTCTCACAGCACACTAGTTGAAAATTGCTGGTCTAAATGAATGACTATTTCTCAATAAGGGAATAAAGTACAGATAAGTAAAAGCCTGGTACAATGCTCATTGCTGGTCCTGTCTCAGAAGCTTGAAGATATTGGGTTAATCCAATGGGAGATAGTTTTCCAACCATAATACAGACAGTCCCCAACTTAGGATAGTGCAAAAGCAACACACGTTCAGTAGAAAGTGCCCTTGGAAGTTGGACCTCTTCCCAGCTGGTGATGTGCAACATAATGTTCTCTCGTGTGACAGGAAGCCACAGATGCCAGTTAGTAGTGCAATCCTGAGGGCAAATAGCTGTTACTGTACTCTCCGTGTCTTCAAAAAATTACATGAGATACTTAACAGTTTATTATAAAGTAGGCTTTGTGGCTGGACGCAGTGGCTCACCCTGTAATCCTAGCACTCTGGGAGGCTGAGGGGGTAGATCGCCTGAGCTCACAGATTCAAGACCAGCCTGAGCCAAAGCGAGACCCCATCTCTAAAAATAGAGCCAGGCATTGTGGCAGCTGCCTGTAGTCCCAGCTACTTGGGAGGCTGAGGCAGAAGAATCACTTGAGCCCAAGAGTTTGAGGTTGCTGTGAGCTATGATGCCACAGCACTCTACCAGGGGCTACAAAGTGAGACTTTGTCTCAAAAAAAAAAAAAAAACAGGCTTTGTGTTAGATGATTTTTGCCCAACTCTAGGCGAATGTTAAGTGTTCTGAGCATATTTAAGATAGGTTAGGCTAAGCTATAACATTCAGTTAGGTAAATTAAATGCATTTTGACTTAGAATATTTTCAATTTATGATGGGTCTATCGGTACATAAGCCCATCGTAAATCGAGGAGTGTCGGTTCAGGTAGTCATGGGTCATGGTACCAAGTCAGCTGCAACCTTTGTGTATTGGAACCACGCTTCTTCCTTTGCACTCCTCCACAGTAACTGGTTTACAAAGTGATGGTGTGGTTTTCATATGCATGAGTTTTCATTAAAGTGGTACAGTCTAGCAAGGGTGTCCAATCTGCAGCCACATGCAGATTATTTGAGGATTGTTTTGCTTGTCTGTGGTGTCAGACTTCTTGAAATGTATACACGGACCCTTTCTATTGCTCATCAGCTTTTGTCAGTGTTTGTGTATTTAATGTGTGACCCAAGACCAGTCTTCTTCCAGTGGACAGCAGCAAAGAAAAAAGTTTGGACACCCTGGAAGCAATGACTGCCTGTAGTTTTTTTTAACTTAAATCTTCAAATTTTAGATTTTGACTGAGTTCTACAAAACCAGTACATTTATATAATGTAAGAACTGTTATTTCTTCTTCTTTTTTTTTTTTTTTCTATTTTTAGTAGAGACAGGGTCTCACTCTTGCTCAGGCTGATCTTGAACTCATGAACTCAAACAGTTATCCCACCTCGGCTTCCGAGAGTGCTGGGGTTACAGGCATGAGCCACTGCATCTGACTAATAACTGTTATTTAGTTCTAGAAAGCTTAATTTCTTATATGTCCTGAATAATAACTTGGACTATATTGAAATTCAATAGTGATGTCATTCTTTTGGGAAAAGATACAGGGGAAATGAAGTTTTTTCAACTTGAACTAAACAGAATACACTTAAAGAAGGTGAAATAAAAATATCTCTAAAAAAATTTCAGCGTCTTAAAGATGATGAGTTCAGAAATTTTTTTTTTCTTTTTGAGACAGAGTCCCGTGGCGTCACAGCTCACAGCAACTCAAACTTTTGGGCTCAAGAGACTCTCTGGCTTCAGCCTCCTGAGTAGCTGAAACTACAGGCACCCGCCACAAAGCCTGGCTAGTTTTTTTTTTTTTTTTCTATTTTTAGAAATGGGGCCTTGCTCTTGCTCAGGCTGATCTTTACCCCCTGAGCTCAAGCAGTGCACCTGCTTTGGCTTCCTAGAGTACTAGGATTACAGGTGTGAGCCACCCCACCCACCTAAAAAAATTTTTTATTAGAAATACTAGAGGATAGTGAGTGTTCTGGGGAAGAAAAGAAAGTTGAAGTGGACTTGAAAAAATAATCTGGAACCCATCACATTGTACTATTCATTTAATAGGATGAATTCTATTGCAGCATCTGTGTGTACGCTCAGGTCTTTGGGAGTCGTAGGAAACAAAGCAGCGTGTATCGTCTCCCCAGACCTTTAACCTGCTGACTCCGTGTGCCTGTCCTGCCTTTACCTGTTGGGGGCAGCAGAGCACCCAGGACGCTTGCCGGCACAGGTTACCAGCAGCCCTGCCCTGTGCCTTTCATATTTCTGCTGACACTAGAAACATTCTTTAGTCTTCTCACTGTTTTTATTCGGTAAATACATTTCTAATAGGGTACCATTGTGAAATTTTCATATATTCTTTATTTTAAGGTATGATGAATGGGTGAAGGCTGACAGGATAATTTGGCCTTTGGACAAAGGTGGACCAAAGAAAAAACAGAAGAAAAAAGCTAAAGTATGTTCATAGATTCATATCCTTTGTAATAGGTATAGAAATTATTCAGAATGTGTTGTGTGTTTTCTAAGACCTGTTTAGAGCAGTTTCAAGTTCACAGCAAAATCGAGAGGAATTTTGCCTTTTCCAGAATATCGTACCATTGGTGGAATTATTCAGTACGTAGCCTTTTCAGATTCAGCTTAGTTATATACACTTAAAATATTATTTTTAATCTCATTTTATCCTTGGAATAACCATCTTGATTCTTTAGTGATAATTGTCTTTCTGTCTTATAATTCAGGAGCTAAAAATGTAAACATTTTAAAACACATTGCTAGCCCACCCCCCAGCAAAGGTTTCAAACTCAAATGTCTACAGAGGTTTCCTAGGAAAAGGATAAGTGGGACTCAGAGTGACAAATAAGAAGCCATCTAGCGAGGGTCTAGCACTCTGCTGGGGGAATGCTGACCCAGGGTTGCCTGATTTTAGGACTTTTCTAGACCACTATATTTTTTAATATGTGATATGTGATTTTTAAATGCTGGAAGCAGATAGTAAAATTTTACAGTTTACCTGCTGGCCAGTCGTGCCCTCAGCCACACCCTCAATTGTTAACCTTTGCTGTAGAGACATGCCTGGGGTTTTGTCTCTCAGGTGGCAGATGTCTTTCTTTTCCCTGAGGGACAGTCAGGAGCAAGGGGAATACTGTCTAATGCACTGACTCTGACCACGATGATATACTCCTAGTGTTACAAACTATGGAACATCATGTTCATACAAATACAAAATATGCTTTAAAAATCCTGTTCTTGAGCTCGGAGCCTTTGGCTCAACGGGCTAAGGCGCCAGCCACATACACCTGAGCTGGCGGGTTTAAAACAAGAAGGACGGCTGCAACCAAAATATAGCCAGGCGTTGTGGCGGGCGCCTGTAGTCCCAGCTACTTGGAAGGCGGAGGCAGGAGCCTCTCTCAAGCCCAGGAATTGGAGGTTGCTGTGAGCTGTGATGCCACGGCACTCTATCCAGAGTGACAGCTTGAGGCTCTGTCTCAAAAAAAAAAAAATCCTGTTCTTGATTTTCCCATAAGCATAGGTTAAGAGTTGGCTTAGAGACTCGGTGCCTGTGGCTCAAGCGGCTAAGGCGCCAGCCATATACACCTTAGCTGGCGGGTTCAAATCCAGCCCAGGCTGCCAAACAACAATGACGGCTGCAACCAAAATGGCCGGGCGCCTGTAGTCCCAGCTGCTTGGGAGGCAGAGACAGGAGAATCACTGGAGCTCAGGAGTTGGGAGGTTGCTGTGAGCTGTGATGCCACGGTACTCTACCCAGGGCCACAGCTTGAGGCTCTGTCTCAGAAAAACAAAAAAAAAGAGTTGGCATCGAAAATATCTACGCTTTTTTGAGTTGTAATTTTCCCTGGAGAAGTGGAATGTTCATTTTCATGAGGCATTGGCCTATCTCAGACTTTCTCTGTTGCTACCCAGAATAAAGAAGATGGTGAAAAAGACGAGAAGAGGGATGAGGAGAGGCAGAAGTCAAAGCGGGGACGGCCGCCCTTGAAGTCGACCCTTTCCTCAAGCATGCCTTACGGTCTCTCCAAGACAGCGAGCAGCGAGGGGAAGTCAGGTACCAGGGCGCTCGCAGCGGGGCGCAGCCAGCAGTCTGAGAACCGTGCTCTTTCAAAAGCCAATATAAGGAAACGTCCATTGTGTGAGATATTCAGAGTGCAGGTTGAGTGTCCTTTACCCAAAATATTGGGACCAGAAGTGTTCAGCTTTCAGATGTTTTGTTGGAGTATTTGCATATCATGAGTTATCTTGGGGATAGGACCCAAGTCTAAAGGTGACATTTGTTTCCTAATAACATTGTGCACATAGCGTGAAGGTAATTTTGTGCAATATTTCTAATAGTTTTGTACATGAAACAAAGTTTGTGCACTTTTAACCACCAGCCGCTCACGTGGATAGGCTGTGACAGTTTGGCTTTGCCATCATCCCTGGCCTTTAATTTATATGCTGCTGGTGAGCAGTCTTTTTTTTATACTTATTCACACATAAGTACTTAACAGTAAAAAGTATGACATAGGATTAATACAGTGGAGAATAGTCTGTTCAGGCTAACTAAGAAGCATGGTCTCATCATAACACCTGCCTCAGCAGTTAAACAGCGGGATGCAGGCTTCCCGCCCCCCTGCCGTAGAGGTCACTGTGGACGGTACCCTGGGGACTCTGAGTTGACTGGTGTGCCAGTGTTTTGACTGCATCCCATCAGGTGAGGTCAGGTGTGGGCTTTTCCACAAAAATTTTGTATTTTGGAGCATTTCAGATTTCAGACTGAGGATCTAGATTAGAGATACTTAACCTGTAGATCATAGGCTTTTAATCACATCATTTAAACCACAAAACTTGATTTGCAGAGAATATTTATTTTGCTATATAATTTTTATTTAAAATTTAGTGATGTTTTAATTTAGGAATACCTTTTCTTATAAATATTTTAAGAGAGCGTGAATGGACAATCTTTGTACACTAGCGTGTGCTGTGCTTTCCTTGGGAACATGCACCAGTGTCTGCTGTGAATTCAGCGCTGCTTTTCTAGGGTCTTTCAAAGAGAGCGCAAACTAATGTGGCCTGGGCATATTCTGTGATGCATATAAAAGAACAGGTTTTATTCTGCTTTGATTCTTCTCCCCCACTTTTCTACCTTTATGTGTTTTTAATGTAACTGAAGAAATGTTAAGTGGTTTTCTTACATAAAAATTTCCCTCCCTGAGCTATTCTGAACAAAGGTTTCCCATTAGTCCGTGTGGTGCTTGTGTGCAGATTAACAAAGGGTGTCCTTCCTCAGTAGTGCCGTCCGCTGAAAGGCTGGCACAGCACGTCAATATAAGATGCCCACAAAGGGAGCAGGCCCTGTTAGAAGGCGTGCCCTCGCGCAGTGCACAGCCCTCACAACTATACATAAAAGGATTTGTTAAAGCATTGGAAAAATGAATTCTACATTCTGTTTATGATAAAAAGCACAAAATAAAACTTAACATACCTTTTCATTAAAAAAATACATTTATATTTGCTGGAGGGTTTTTGTTTGTTTTTGTTTTTGTATGGCAAGCATGAAACAAAGTTTATTGAGGAAAAGAGAGCTAGGCTTACACAGTAAGGAAGCTTACAAAGCAGGATTCATTCACTGTAGACAGGGAATAGGCTGCTTTTCCAGGACAAGTAGGCAAAGAGGCCTGTGTTTGCTGTTTTGAACTTGTTTAGGAGATGAGGACCGTGTGGGTTGAATTTTTTTATTTTATAGCTCCTGTACAGTTATACAACCATGCTTTATTATTATTTTTTTGCTTTTAAAGTAGTCACTGACAGATACTTTATTATTTAAAATATATATTATTTATTATTACAAAAATTACTTTTAAAATTGGAAATTTTAAAAGGGAATTATTTCTTTTACTAGAAGATGGCTTGCCTGGGGGTTTCTTGTCTGTTAATAAGAATATTCTGGCTCGGTGCCTATAGCTCAGTGGCTAGGGTGCCAGCCACGTACACTGGAGCTGGCGGATTCAAACCCAGCCCAGGGCTGCCAAACAACGACAACTATAACTAGTCCCAAGTACTAGGGGGGCTGAGGCAAGAGAATCGCTGAAGCCCAAGAGTTGGAGGTTGCTGTGAGCTGTGATGCCAGGGCACCAGGGTGACGTAGTGAGATTCTGTCTCAAAAAAAAAAAAAATTCAGAGTTTGGGGACGTCATGTTGCTTATTTTAAACATCTCTTCTTCCCACAATTACTTTAAGTGGAATGTCTTTTTTTAGGATACAAAATAGCAATTACATGTGCTAGTCAGGACCTACTAGATATAACTTCTTATATCAGTCTTGTACTAGTCCTTTGATTTTTCTAAGGTCTGTTGTAGCCTAAATATACTAATGAAGATTGCAAAATAGTTCTTTGTTTATTTTAGAACTATTTTACAGAGATAGTAATATGCATAATATATTTTTACGTGGAGTTTAATTTCAAATTCCCCCTGACTTTTTTGCACAAATGTTATGATTTATATTACAGATTTCTATAGGGAGGTATTCAGAGTTACATGGTGAAGAATTTTTATTTGTTTGTCATAGGATTTTTATTATAAAATTACACTGATAATTAAGATTTTAAAAACCTGCATAATACAATAATATTTTATCTTACAGACTCTTGTTCATCTGATAGTGAAACTGAAGACCCTTTAGAAAAGAGTTTGATAAATGAAGAACTTTCTTCTGATAGTAAAGAAGAACTAGAAAAAAATGAAAATTTATGTGATGATAAACTCGATGAAGAAAATCCAAAGATGGCTGCACATCTGTTAAAAGACAGTGAGAGGACTCAGATGCACCCTTTAGAAACCCTCAAGTTAGAAGCTGGAGGGAATGAACAGGTAGTACAGATTTTTGGAAACAAAGTGGAACAAGTAGAAGAAGTTAAGAAAGAAGCAGAAAAATCTCCTAAAGGGAAGGGAAGACGAAGCAAGACAAAAGATCTTTCTTTAGAAATTATCAAGATTTCATCATTTAGCCAGAGTGAAGCAGAAAGTGAGGCTCATATAGAAGCTCATAGTCTTGAATTTTCTTCATTAGACAATAAGAACCTTTCATCCGCTACTGAAGATGAAATGGACCAATGTGCAAAGGAAAAAAAGTTGAAACGGAAAATACTAGGACAATCTTCACCAGAGAAAAAAATAAGAATTGAGAATGGAATGGAAATGACAAATAATGTATCTCAAGAAAGGACCGGTGATTGTATTGGCACTGAGGGAATGAAAACCGTAAACTGTGAGCAGCACTTGGAAGCAGAAGGCGAGAGGATGCCGTCGCTGACAGCAGAGGCAAACCAGTACGTGCAGCAACTGACTAGTGAGAAATCTGATGATGCGGTGGAAGAAACTGCAAACACGCCCCTGAAGGAGGAGGAGGACGCCATGCCTCTGATTGGGCCTGAAACCCTGGTCTGCCATGAAGTAGATCTGGATGATTTGGATGAAAAGGATAAGACCAGCATTGAGGATGTAGCCGCGGAAAGCTCTGAGTCTCACTCTCTCGTCTCCGTCCCACCTGCCCTCCCTCCTGCGGGCCAGCATAGCTGCTCAGTAGCTTCGCCACTCGCTCTCAGTCAAGATGAATCTCGAAGCATAAAAAGCGAGAGTGATGTAACAATTGAAGTTGAGAGTATAGCTGAAGAATCTCAGGAAGGTCTCTGCGAGAGGGAATCAGCAAATGGCTTTGAAGCCAGCATTGCCCCTGGTAGCTGTAGTATTACTGTACAGGAACGAGAGAGCAGAGAGAAGGGTAAGGATTTTGTAGGAAAAATATTAGTCTTTATATTAAAACCAAAAATTACTGTTCAGAGTTTTAGGTACTGACGATCTGCAAAGTGCTTTTCTTTGCGAAATGAAAATGTACATCCAGAAATAGGTTCGGCACCTGTGGCTCAACGGGCTAAGGCGCCAGCCACATACACCTGAGCTGGCGGGTTCGAATCCAGCCCGGCCCGCCAAACAATAATGATGGCTGCAACCAAAAAATGGCCGGGCGTTGTGGCGGGCGCCTGTAGTCCCAGCTACTTGGGAGGCGGAGGCAGGAGACTCGCTTGAGCCTGGGAATTAGAGGTTGCTGTGAGCTGTGATGCCACGGCACTCTACCCAGGGTGACAGCTTGAGGCTCTGTCTCAAAAAAAAAAAAATGAAGAAAATTCTGATACATGCTACAACATAGATGAACCTTAAGGACACTAATACTAGATTAAATAAGTTAGGCACTAAATAACAAATATTGTATGATTCCACTTAC
>CAUYRH010024973.1:0-13025 GCA_963574655.1 Perodicticus potto | reverse complement strand
AAGTAAGCAGCCTTGCCCAGACTTCCAGTGCAGTGGCCTCCAGTACTGATGGCAGCATCCACACAGACACTGTGGATGGTACACCAGACCCCCAGTGCACAAAGGCTGCCATTGCTCACCTGCAGCAGAAGATCCTGAAGCTTAAAGAACAGATCAAGATTGCACAAACAGCACGGGATGATAACGTTGCTGAGTACTTGAGGCTTGCCAACAGTGCAGACAAGCAGCAGGCCGCCCGTATCAAGCAGGTCTTTGAAAAGAAGAACCAGAAATCTGCCCAAACCATCCTACAACTGCAAAAGAAACTTGAGCACTACCACAGGAAACTCCGAGAGGTGGAGCAGAATGGGATTCCCCGACAGCCAAAAGATGTCTTCAGGGACATGCACCAGGGTCTAAAGGATGTGGGAGCAAAAGTGACTGGCTTCAGCGAAGGTGTGGTGGATAGTGTCAAAGGTGGATTTTCCAGCTTCTCCCAGGCCACTCATTCAGCAGCAGGGGCTGTGGTTTCAAAGCCCAGAGAGATTGCCTCGCTGATTCGGAACAAATTTGGCAATGCAGACAATATCCCTAACCTAAAGGACTCTTTAGAGGAAGGGCAAGTGGATGATGGGGACAAGGCTTTGGGGGTGATTTCAAACTTTCAGTCGAGCCCAAAGTATGGTAGTGAGGAGGATTGTTCTAGTGCCACTTCAGGCTCAGTGGGAGCCAACAGCACCACTGGAGGCATTGCTGTAGGAGCATCCAGCTCCCGAACAAACACCCTGGACATGCAGAGCTCAGGATTTGATGCACTACTACATGAGATCCAGGAGATCCGAGAAACCCAGGCCAGACTAGAGGAATCCTTTGAGACACTCAAGGAACATTACCAGAGGGACTATTCCTTAATAATGCAGACATTACAGGAGGAGCGATATAGGTAAGTTATGTGGAATTAAAATCCCAGATTATTTGTTTAGGGTTCCCTCCTTTTGGATGTGGGGAAGTAGCTTTAAAAAGTCTTTGCCAGATGGCACCTTGGCTCAAGGAGTAGGGCGCCGGCCCCATATAACGGGTGTGGCGGGTTCAAGCCCGGCCCCGGCCAAAAGCTGCAAAAAAAAGAAAAAAAAAAGTCTTTGCCTTTCTCCACAGTGTCCAGAGCACCTTAGACATGGCGTATGGCACCTATATGAGTTCCTGTTCCATAGAGAGCAAAATAAAGGTACATCGTGGTTAAATAGTTCTAAGATCATGCACTGATGAAGCATTGTAGTCAGGAGGAAGCATTACTGTAACTCTCCAGTCTTCCTTCCAGTGTAGGACTTTAAAATGAAGCCATAATGTATCATAAGAGTCTTTAGAAAAAAAAAAAGAAAAAGAAATAAAGCCCAAGATATCTAAGGCATTTCATCTAATTGACATGTAATCACAAAACCACACAAGCATTGCAGCCTATAACTGTACTACTACGTAGAATTCAAAATATGTATAATTCCCAGAACTCTGTAGAAATCAAAGATAGAGCCCAGCAAGAATATAATAAACCCTATAGATATCTGGCCTTAAACACTTATGTGGGCAATTGGTGTAGAAAGATTACTAGAAGTAAATCTAGATAAGAATGTCTGTTACCTTTGTTATGAATTGGCAAATGTTTAAATGAGAGTGAACTTAACCACAAAATGATTCTACAGTAGTGAGAGAATTCTCAAAGGGCTAATGCTTTGAGTCATAATCTGTGCTAAAGTTAGAAACTGATCTCTTTTTGTATGTTTCCTATTATACCACATAAAATTAGACCACTCTTAACTGTTCTCCAAATGTGTGTCCTTTCCCCTTGTTTCCTTCACATGTAGAGAGAAATAATATGCTCCATGGAGTACTCATTTAGATTCATTGATCTAATGTCAGCCAGAGAGAGACCATCCCATGATACAATTTGAAGACCAGTCTTACGGGAGCCACAGATAAGTTAAGCCTTAAAGGACCTTGTTTCTGGTCCTGTCTCAGTTATTAATTCAAGGAAATTCTCAGTACTTACATAATATCAGGAGTTGAACAGAGGCCCTTTCACCTCTTAAAAATTACAGTGATGGGCTCAGCGCCTGTAGCTCAAGCAGCTAGGGTGCCAGCACATACACTGGAGCTGGTGGGTTCGAATCCAGCCCCGGCCCACCAAACAACAATGACACGTACAACCAAAAAATAGCCAGATGTTCTGGCGGGCACCTGTAGTCCCAGCTACTTGGGAGGCTGAGGCAAGAGAATCGCTTAAGCCAAGAGTTGGAGGTTGCTGTAAGCTGTGACGTCACAGCACTCTACCCAGGGCGACAGCTTGAGACTCTATCTCAAAAAAAAAGTGATGTTTTAAAAAGTTTGCTTTTGTTTTAAATCATGGTTGTGTACATAAATGCAATCATGGGGTACAATGTGCTGGTTTTATATACAATTTGAAATATTTTCATTGAACTAGTTGACATAGCTTTCATGGCATTTTCTTCGTTATTGTGTGCAGATATTTATATTCTACATTTAGTAAGTTTCACCTGCACCCTTCTAAGATGGACCATAAATGTGGACCCACCAATTACTCTCCCTCCGCCCATCCTCCAAAAAGTTTGCTTTTATGAGATAATCTGAGGGCCTGAAATGAATAGTTCATATGTTTCTGTTAGCTCTGAAAAGAATTTACAGGAGCAATAGTGAGAGAATTCTCAAAGGGCTAATGCTTTGAGTCATAATCTATGCTAAAGTTAGAAGCTGATCTCTTTTTGTATGTTTCCTATTATACCACATTTAAATTTTCACTTTTAAATGGTGAAAATGCTAATCATTATTTCAACCAGCTTCTTTTCTTTACTATTCTGTTCTTCAATTCTAACTTAGAACTTTGAGAAGAAAAAGAAGTGAGTGCGAGAGAAAGAAAGTACTAAAAGAGCAAATATTGGCCATGGCAATTGTAGCACTTTGGGAGGCAAGAGGACCTCTTGAGCTCAGGAGTTTGAGGTCAAACTGGGCAACAGAGTGTAAGACTTGTCTCTACAAAGAATATTTTTAAATTAGCTAAGTGTAATGGCACATATCTGAAGTCCCAACTACTTGGGAGACTGAGACAAGAGGATCGCTTGAGCCCAAGAGTTAAAGGTTACAGTGACCTATGACCATGCCATAATGCACTCTAGCCTGAGCAACAGAGTGAGACAATGTCTCAAAAAAAAAAAAAAAATGGTAAAAGCAAACACTGTGCAAACGATTTCATTTTTTTTTTTTTTTTTTTTTGAGACAGAGTCTCAAGCTGTCACCCTGGATAGAGTGCTGTGGCATCACAGCTCACAGCAACCTCCAATTCCTGGGCTCAAGTGAGTCTCCTGCCTCCGCCTCCCAAGTAGCTGGGACCACAGGCGCCCGCCACAACGCCCAGCCAATTTTTGGTTGCAGCCGTCATTGTTGTTTGGCGGGCCTGGGCGGGATTCGAACCCGCCAGCTTAGGTCACGTGGCTGGCACCTCAGCCCGTTGAGCCACAGGCGCCGAGCCCGATTTCATTTTTATTTCAGTGTTTTATGCTTTTCTTTTAACTAGTCAAGTGAAGATACCTTCTTTTTTCTTTTTTCTTTTTTTTTTGTTTTCAGCAAGATCTTTTATTTATCTTCTGATCCCCAACCATGTCACATGAATACAGGTAGCCATGGAGATATATTCTTTAATACACTGAGAAGACAATGTCTAATGCAATGAGAGGTCTAACAAATATTCAGATAAACTCTAAAAATAAAGCACCAGGTCCTTTGCACCATATTAATAAACCTAACTCCAAAGTACAAATTCCAGTTCTAGCACTTACCTTGAAAACCTGGCAAGTGGTATTTGTGTTGGCTTCTCATCTCTAACATAGGAATAATAATCGTCCTTTTTAAGATTATTATGATGTTTAAGTGAAATAAGTAATGTAATGCACATAGCTCAATGCCTTGTCCCATGGTGCTGCATTAGTGTTAGGTAAGGTAGCAGCTGCTCTTAACTCCTTTCTGAACGTGGTGTATTTCATAGTTGGTTACTCAAAAAAAAAAAAAAAACAAGAAAGAACACTACCTGCTTCGACTCCTTTATTTTCAGTGAATATGTTCCAGCTTTTATAATTCCTCTAGAGCTTAAAACTCAGAGCTTGTTACATTTTCAGGTCAGATGTAGGTCCCTAAGAGAAAAAACAGGTCTCCCCCTTTGTATCCATTTAGAATAAGACAGAGGCAGGACAGAACTGTAGCTCCTCATTATCACCTCAGTAGAAGAATCAAGTTCAAGCCCCTTAGAAGTACCACCAATAATGAGCATTTCTTCATTGCATTTTGAGTTCTTCATAGTAGGTAAATGACTAGCTTTATAGACTGAAGAGAAAATAAAGAAAACTTCTGAATTTTCAAAAAAGAGAGCCAAAACCAGGAGGAGGGGCAGTGGAAGACATAAATAATATATCATGTTTTGTCTTCCACTGCAGCTTTAAATTGTTTTTTCTGAAAATAGGATTTTGATGAAAGAAAGACACTGGAAAAGTCACAACTCTTAGACTCATCCATTTGTATTAAACCAGCAATTCCCTGTGTAGAGCAGTTAGAGAGTTCGCCCTTGCATATATTTTTTTATGAAGTACACTGAAACCTATTTTGGTGGAAATAGGTTAGAATGGTAGTGTTCTAGCTTAGAGTGATTTTCTCAGGTTAGTGAGGCTGTAAGCTTTTGTGCCTCTACAGTAAATGTCCTCCTCTTTTTTTAGCTCATTTCTCTGCTTTTTTATGGTTTATTTTTTGTTCTTTCCAGCTCTCCTCCACATTGTTAGTGAGTTGTCTGCAGCAATCTCTTTACTAATTCTATTTCTACCCTGTGTAAGCCTTACTTTTTGCGTGGGAAGAAAGGAGGCTAACAATGGGCTTCTCCAAGGAGCTCTTCTGTTCTGTGATCAAGAGCTAATTAGTGTATGTATGGCTACTCAAGATGCATTTTTTTCGGGCGGTGCCTGTGGCTCATCAAGTAGGGCGCAAGCCCCATATACCGAAGGTGGCGGGTTCAAACCCGGCCTTGGCAGAACTGCAAAACAGAAAAATAGCCAGGCATTGTGGCTGGCGCCTGTAGTCCAAGCTACTCAGGAGGCTGAGGCAAGAGAATCGCCTAAGCCCAGGAGTGGGAGGTTGCTATGAGCTGTGTGACGCCACGGCACTCTACTGAGGGCAATAAAGTGAGACTGTCTCTACCAAAAAAAAAAAAATGCATTTTTTCTTTCCTTTTTTTTTTTTTTTTTAATTTGAGAGAGATGGTCTGACTTTGTTCTCTTGGGCTGAGCGTGCAGTGGCATCATAATAGCTCACTGCAACTTCAAACTCCTGGGCTCCAACTCGATCTGTCTGCCTCAGCTTCCCAAGTAGCTTGGGACTATGGGAAAGAGCCATCACACTTGACTTTTTTTTTTTTTGAGTCAGAGTCTCGCTATGTCACCCTCGGTAGAGTGCTGTGGTGTCACAGCTCACAACAACCTCCAACTCTTGGGCTTAAGTGATTCTCTTGCCTCAGCCTCCCAAGTAGCTGGGACTACAGGCTCTGGCCACAACGCCCAGCTATTTTTTATTGCAGTTGTCATTGTTGTTTAGCTGGCCCTGGCCAGGTTTGAACCCACCAGCCTTGGTGTATGTGGCTGCTGGCTGTAACCACTGTGCTATGGGCACCGAGCCTTTTTTTTTTTTTTTTTCTTGAGACAGAGTTACTCTTTCGCCCTAGGTAGAGTGCCCTGGCATCATAGCTCATACAATCTTCTTGTCTCAGCCTCCCATGTAGTTGGGTTGGGACAATAGGCACCAGCCATAATGCCCAGCTAGTTTTTCCTATTTTTGGTGGAGACAGGGTCTTGCTCTTGCTCTAGCTGGGCTCTAAATCCTGAGCTCAAGCAGTCCGCTCGCCTCATCTTCCCAGAGTGCTAGGATTACAGGTGTGAGCCACCATGCCTGGTCTAAGTTTTCTATTTTTGTAGAGACAGGAATCTTTCTGTGTTGTTCAAGGTGGTCTCAAACTCCTGGCCTCAAGTGATCCTCCCACCTTAGCCTCCCAAAGTGCTAGGATTACCATGCCCTGCCCATTTTTTTTTTTTTTTTTTTTTTGTAGAGACAGTTTCACTTTATTGCCCTCGGTAGAGTGCCGTAGCATCACAGCTCACAGCAACCTCCAACTGGGCTTAGGCAATTCTCTTGCCTCAGCCTCCCGAGTAGCTGGGACTACAGGCGCCCACCACAACACCCGGCTATTTTTCTGTTTTGCAGTTCTGCCGAGGCTGGGTTTGAACCCGCCACCTTCGGTATATGGGGCCGGCACCCTACTTGCTGAGCCACAAGCGCCTCCCCCGCCCTGCCCATTTTTTATGTGTGCTTTAGTTTATATTACAAATTTCTGAGTTGAGAAGAAGGAGGCCAAGGAGCATTGCCGCTTGTTATTTGGTGATGACGATGATTGTGATGACAAGGCCACTACCCTTAACAGCATTTCCTGAACTGTTTATGATGTGCTTAATGCTAGATGCTTTACAATAGCTCTACAGGTGGATTGTATTATTCCCATTTTACAGATGACAAAATTAAGGCCCAGTGGGGTTTTAAAATTTACCAAAGATCACTCTGTAAGTAGTAAAGCCAGGATTTGAACTATTTTATCTGACTTCAAAATCAGCTTTCATTTCATATCAGAACAGGTTTTTTTCAGGCTCAATCCTGAAATCTATATGGCTGAAAGTATAACTCTAAGAAGTATTAACTGTATTGGCAGTGTTATTAGGCCTTTCTCAAGTTGAAGGGTATGTTTACTAAAAGTTGAGTCACTGTTTTCAACATGTTTTGTAAAATTCTGTGTATATGCTCTGAAAAGTTTTCCCAAGTAGTACAACAGGTAATAGCTTGTACTATTGTACCTAATGAAACCCCCACCCCAAGCATTATTTACCATTTTCAGAATCCCTTCTTAATAATGCCACCTACTTAATATGCTGTGAACCCTAGTGAGTAGCTCTAGGTCAAGATCATTGCCCAAGACCCTCTGCTTAACTAAAGGATAATCAAAAGTATCCCGAACCCTGTGAAGTATCTTCCCCACCCAGTCATAATAATTGTGCCATGACCATCACAGTATTTCTTTAGCACCCACATGCACTTAACCCAGGAAGCCATTATAGTAGAGCCTCCACCTCAACCTTTGACAAGTAACTAGGAATTTAGTCTGTGAGCTTTATGTTGTACTCTCAGATATGAATGACAACATGTGGGGCCAGGTGCGGTGACTAACGCTTGTAACCTAGCACTCCAGGAGGCCCAGGTGGGTGGATTGCCTGAGCTCACAGGTTTGAGACCAGCCTGAGCCAGAGCGAGACCTTGTCTCTAAAAAGAGCAGGCATTGTGCCGGGCACTGTGGCGGGCACTATAGTCCTAGCTACTTGGGAGGCTGAGGCAACAGAATCGCTTGAGCCCACGAGTTTGAAGTTGCTGTGAGCTGTGATGCCACAGCACTCTACCAAGGGTGACAAAATGAAACTCTGTCTCCAAAAAAAAAAACATGCTTGAGGGAGATAGGAGACCAGATTTAGAAACTCCTTTTAGCAACAGGGGATCTGTGCTTATTTCAAATTCTTGTCCAGCTCATCTCCTCATCCCAGGTGGCAGCTGGGGTCTTAGTACTTCAAAGATAGAAGGGACCCTTAAAGGTCTAATTTTTTTTTTTTTTTTTTTTAAGACAGAGTCTCACTATGTTGCACTTGGTAGAGTGCAACCTCAAACTCTTGGGCTTAAGCAATTCTCTTGCCTCAGCCTCCCAAGCAGCTGAGACTACAGGTGCTCTCCACAACACCCACCTATTTTTTTGTTTTTGTTATAGTTGTCATTGTTGGTTAGCTGGCCCCGGCCGAGTTCAAACACACCAGCCCCGGTGTTTGTAGCCGGCGCCCTAACCACTGAGCTATGGGCACCGAGCCCCTTAGAGGTCTAATTGAATCTCATTTACAGATGAGAACACTGAAGCTTAGCATGGGACTTTTACTAGGTCACACAATAAAACAGAATCATAGATATTTGCTGCTAAAAACTGAGAACCAGTCCTAACCCGGTATTGGTGATAAATATGTTAAAGGGCTCCTGAAGGAAAATATTTAGCTGTAGCAAAATGCATTGAAAATAGGAAAGAGCTAGGAACATATTATTGACAATTTTACTGTTCCTTTTGTAGTGTTTCCCTCAGGGGATCTGGCCTGGAATCCTACTCAGCTACTCCCTATATAAAGCAGTGTCATGTAGGACAAGCTAAAAACCCTCCTGGTGTTGATAAACATTAATGCCATTTTGAAAGCTTCTATTTTGAGGGGATTACTCTACTATGGAAATCGGCTTCTGAGAATATTTGTATTAAAGCCCAGGGATATTTTAAATTGCATTGAGTCATAAGAGCAAAAATACAAAAAGAGGTATTCACCATGAACAGTCATCACAAGCAAGCAGAACAGTTAGTAACTAACCTGATCCAGTTAGGCCCAGGCTATTAAAGTTATAACTACAATTGTTGCTTAAATGTAATTTTACTTGATTAGACTAGCATGATATAAGATAGAAATATGCTCAGTGGTAGCTATTTTAGTCCTATACTCCAGGTGTTCGATCTGTCAACTGAAAATTGATGAGAGTTTCCAGAGGACATATAAGTTACATTTGGGCAATATGTTTGAAATAGAAACTGAGAATATTGGATCAAATTAGCCTTTCATTTATAGGAGAAAAAAATCCCAAGTAGGAGATATTCTTATGAAAGGTAAGACCATCTATAAAAGAAATTTACAGGCAAACTCTTCCCAGTTTAGCCACTAAAGAGGAATTGGGGAGGAAAAATTAATTAACCCCCATTAATTCATCAAAGTTGGGCAAGCTTGAATTTGCTTGTCAGTTCTGACAGGACTTAAGTTGTACAGTCTTGAGTAGGTTACATAGCTGATCTGAGCCTTTGTTTTTTCCCTGTATAAAAACGTATGATACTTATTACACAGGTTTGTGGAGATTTTTAAATGAGATAACTTGCATGAAGCACCTGATGTGATATTTGGTTTAGAGTAGGAGCTCATCAAATGCTCCCTTCTTCTCCACTTTTTCTGAGGGAATAAAAAGATCTGAGTTGTGCCAGGATATTAGAAAGCTGTTATTACCAAATGTCCAAATTGCCCAGAAAGCCCCGTTAGGTTTTATTTATTCCCTGTATTCTTTAGTATTCTTTTTTTTTTTAATTTATTTATTTATTTATTTATTTTTGAGACAGAGCCTCAAGCTGTCACCCTGGACAGAGTGCCATGGCATCACAGCTCACAGCAATCTCCAATTCTTGGGCTCAAGCGAGTCTCCTGCCTCCGCCTCCCAAGTAGCTGGGACTACAGGCGCCCACCACAACGCCCGGCCATTTTTTTTTGGTTGCAGCCACCATTGTTGTTTGGCGGGCCCGGGCTGGATTCGAACCTGCCACCTCAGGTGTACGTGGCTGGCGCCTTAGCCTGCTGAGCCAGAGGCGCCGAGCCCTTTAGTATTCTTTAGATGTCTACCCTTGATATTTTGGGGGGACTGATGTGCTCTCTCACCTTTTCAGCTGAAAGTGTTTCCGAGTCTTTTTTCAGGCTTCAACACAAACAAGGTAACAAAAGGTAGAAAGAAAAGAATCTACTTCCTCAATTCAGCCAGGAATCTAATCAAGCTCTCACCACATGTCCTATCCCATGCTCCCGCTATGCCTGTCCACTCTGGTCAGACACTTTGCAGAAGCTACGTCAGGTCTCTGGTATGCATTCGGGAAGTAGTGCTGTAGTCTGCGCCCATAGCTCCCTGGGGGTGTCAGCCTTGGGACCCACCACTTCCTGTTTTTCTCAATACCTGCTCTACAAGTTTCTTTAGCCTCCTGCCCTAATGCCCTATTGCCCTCTTGCCCAACTAGGGAAGCACTATTGGCTCTTAGAGTTGGCTCCAAACTTTGAGCCACACCCAAAGAGTAATGCTTTAGATTGAAGCATTCCCAGCCTATACACTCAACCAGTTTCTCATTCATGAGGAATTTGATCCAAAACACTCCTGGCTTATTTCAAGTCTAGAAAGGTGACTATGTTGACTAATCCTGTGACCAAAACACTTTTTCATGGTCAGTATTCATTTATTAGTTGTTCACCTACAACAAAATCTGGATATGTTTAGTACTTTAGATAGAGCAGGTCTTTCTCCCAGTGGAGGATGAATTTTACCTACCAAAATACTAATATAAACTGCTTTAAAAAAAAAAATCTTAACATGTGGCTTGGCACCTGTAGCTCAGGCGGCTAAGGCGCCAGCCACATATACCTGAGCTGACAGGTTCGAATCCAGCCCAGGCCCGCCAAACAACAATGATGGCTGTAAACAAAAAATAGCCAGGCGTTGTGGCAGGCTCCTGTCATCCCAGCTACTTGGGAGGTGGAGGCAAGAGACTTGCTTGAGCCCAGGAATTGGAGGTTGCTGTGAGCTGTGATGGCCACAGCACTCTACCCAGGGTGACAGCTTGAGGCTCTGTCTCAAAAAAAAAAATAAATGTTAACATATAAAGCCTTTCTGTTTACTATAGTTACACCCAGCCATATTAGGTGTCTAGGTGTCTTTGTGTTGTAGTGATGTAGAAAGGACCTTTGAATAAAAAATCCTCAAAACAAGATTATTAATCTCATGCTACTTGTATTTCAGATAAAAAGTTGGATGAAAAGCATATGCCAGCCAAAATCATATACAGTCATGTGCAGAATAGTGACATTTTGGCCAATAATGGATCTCATGTACAATGAAAATCCTATCAGTTCATGATACTGTATCTTTACTATACTATTTCTATGTTTAGATACGCGTGACTCTAGATAAACAGATATTCACCATTGCATTAAAATTGCTGTAACATTCTAAGCTGTTTGTACCCCGGGAACAGCAGTCTATACCATATAGCCTGGCTATGTAGCAGCCTGTGCCATCTAGGTGTGTGTCAAGTATGTCATGTGATGGTCAGGATGGTCATACAATCCTGAAGTCTCCCCATGGTTAAGTGAGGCGTGACTTGACTTACAAGATTAAGAAACCTATCCCCACCTGGTGTTTGGAGTGCTTCAGCTGGCAGCCTTTGAAGGGCTTACAGTCCCTTAAAGAGGAGTTCTTGATTTTAAAAAAATCACATATGACAGGCTCTATACAATATTTATGTTTTTATTTTAATATTTAATGAGAAGATAAGAGATATTCATACCTGGCTTCTCCATTTTAAAATTTAGACAGAAAGTGGGCAGCACCTGTGGCTCAGTGGGTAGGGTGCCAGCCCCATATACCGAGGGTGGTGGGTTCAAACCCGGCCCCGGCCAAACTACAACAAAAAAATAGCCAGGCATTGTGGTGGGCGCCTGTAGTCTCAGCTATCCAGGAGGCTGAGGGAAGAGAATTGCCTAAACCCAAGAGCTGGAGGTTGCTGTAAGCTGTGACGCCACGGCACTCTACCGAGGGCAACAAAGTCTGTCTCTAAAAAAAAAAAAAAGAATTTAGACAGAAAGTAAACATTAGCAAGTAAAGTAAACCAAAGAGATTATGATATTAGTAATGAGGGTAATGGAAAGTCAGTGGAAGCTAGAATATAGATGTTTTCTTCCTTTTGTTGATCGGGTTTTGCGATTAACAATACAGAGGAGAAAGTTTTCTTATTGTTTGTTTTGAGACAAGGTCTTGCTCTATTACCCAGATTGGAGTACAGTGGTGGCATTGTAGCTTACTGCAAGCTCATATGATCCTCTTGCCACAGCTTCCTGAGTAGCTGGGACAATAGGTGCCCACCACCATGCCCAGCTAATTTTTTCTGTTTTTAATAGAGACAGGTCTTACTCTTGCTCAGGCTGGTCTCAAACTCCTGACCTGAAGCAGTCTACCCACCTTGGCCTCCCAGAGTGCTAGGATTACAGGCATGAACCACCACAACTGGCCAGAAAAAGAAAGTTAAAAAAGACAATAAATCTGAAAACAGTCATAAACCAAGTAGTTCATATCCCTAGTACACTAACTGCGTCTTTCTCGGCCCCCTGTTTCCATAAAATTGAAGTATCTCCCAGATAGAAAGGGGATGAAGATTAATGTAGAAACATCTTCATAAGCCTTAGTTCCTTAGAGGCAGAAACTACACCAAAAAGGTATAGAAGAAGAAGGTAATTATTGTACTTTGTGCTAGTGTTTTTATGTTTTGATTAAGTTCCTCCTCACACACACGCTTTTTCACCCAAAAGATGTCATATTTACTAGACTCTTTGTTAGCCTATTTTCAGACTAAAATTCACATGTAGATTATATAAGCCACACTGACGCTAATTCCACTAAAAAAAAAGTTAGTGCCAAGTATAATCGAGTTTGCACTTTCAAATCATGGTTTGTGAAGTTGTGAAAAAGAGCTGAGAAACAGATTTCCATGGCCTGGATGGACAAATCAGCGGAGAGTGCTTTTAGTATTGACAGACCAGGGAGGTTTTCTCAATCCAGAAGACTGGAATTCCAAGACATCAAGGGCATTTTTCCAATCTGTTTATCAGATAGATTTTCAAAAAAAAACCCTCAAGTTTCTCAGATTCTTCCCTATGTTCCCTGCAGATTGGAGGTGCTTACTATGGTAACTCAAACACATCTGTTTGTGTGAGTATAATAGGATTTCAGGTACACAATAACAGCTGCCACTTTTCTATTCTTTCAGAAAGTCATCATTCTCCAGGTAATTCTTTCCCCCTTATAACCTCAAGAGGGAAACAAATGCTGCTAGTTTTTAATGGGTGGTTTCTTTGATTTATGCAGCTTTGTATCACCTTGGCAAGTCTCTCTTTTTTTTTTTTTTTTTTTTTTGAGACAGAGCCTCAAGCTGTCACCCTGGATAGAGTGCTGTGGCATCACAGCTCACAGCAACCTCCAATTCCTGGGCTCAAGCAAGTCTCCTGCCTCCACCTCCCAAGTAGCTGGGACTA
>CAUYRH010024971.1:0-13157 GCA_963574655.1 Perodicticus potto | reverse complement strand
ATTTGCAAAATCTTTTTTAAAAAGTCCAAACTAAATACACAGGATGACATCATTTTAACTCAAAAATTACTTTTAAAAGCTATTTTCTTTACTGCCAATGTTTTTGCTTTTCCATCCCTCATTTTCTTTCTTTCTTTCTTTCTTTTTTTTTTTGTTTTTGGTAGAGTCAGAGTCTCACTTTATCGCCCTCAGTAGAGTGCTGTCGCGTCACAGCTCACAGCAACCTCCAACTCCTGGGCTTAGGCAATTCCTTGCCTCAGCCTCCTAAGTAGCTGGGACTATAGGTGCCTGCCACAAGACCTGGCTATTTTATTTTTTTGCAGTTTGGCCAGGGATGGGTTTGAACCTGCCACCCTCAGTATATGGGGCCGGCGCCCTACTCACTAAGCGACAGGAGCTGCCCCCTCATTTTCTTATTCTTGTAGTCAAACCCAACTCTTGCTTAGTTCCTTACTCTTTGGTTTTTATGTAAATAACGTACGAAGCGTTATCTTCCTTCAACTTGCTTCCACATGTTACTAGCATGACTACTGGGTGACTTTTATTCACTGCTCTACACAGGACTTTGTAGTTTGTGAATTACAAGAGTAAAACTTGTAAACTCAGGAATTCAAAGGCATTGTAGTTCCTTCTAATTTAAACTTATCTTTTGACCTTGACAATGTTATCTATATATCTTCAAAACAAGGACAATAATACTAAATTTTCAAAATAATTGATAGAAACATATACATGTATTCCCAAACATACACATGCATACATCTATGTCTTTATCTGTATCTATATTTATCTATCTAGACAGTCTTTGGAACACATTAGTGCTCCAAAATGGTAGCTACTAATAGTTTGCCTTCTCTGGGTTAAAGCAAGATTGAGTTGAAGCAAGATTGATGACTGGGGTGATGGGTTGGTGGAGAAACAGGTCTTTGTCAATTATTTTCCAGACATGCCTTTGCAGTTATTCTAAGTAAAGGGCATCAAAATCTCACAAGAGGAGAATTCAAATGAGACGTGTAGCAGACAGCATGTAGTTTTAAACATAATGTACTCATGTGACTTTCTCAATGACTGATGACTCAGGGTAGATAACCTTTTATAGCTTTTAATATTGCAGGTGAAATGATTATGAGAACCTGATAGTTAAAATCTAAATGTGTCTGACATCCATTTTATTTTGGAGATTACATCATTTCAATTTTTTTAAGTATACATTGCAGGATATAGAAGAAGATAAAGATATGGTTCTTGACCTTGATAAATTTGTAATCTCAATAGGAAAACAAGCTATATACAGGTGCAGAAGTTTAGATAGTGCTACGAGATGGTGTATAATTGCAAGTTAATGACTAATATAGGTAAGTCATACAAGTAAGAGATCAACGTGGGTTGAAATTGTCCAAGAAGTTTTACTAAAACTTATCAGACTTGAGCTGATGATAACTTATTATGAGGTTGGGGGATGGGGTGTTTCCTAATAACAAATGATCTGAACTATGGTTTCCTATCACGTAGGGATTCATTAAATTATATTTTCCTTGCTCTAATTTTTCTTAGAGTTGCAGGATTATTCATTTTTAACGTCTAATTTTCAGGCTCTGACATCAAAGGGAGATATTTAAGGAATGTTCTGCTGCTTTAGAGCTGAACACCTTGCTCTAGAAGGAGTGCCACACAGCTTCTCATTTGTAAAACTTTATGCATGCACAGGGAACTTAGTGCAGCAGCAAGGTACAAAAATTCTTTCGATTTAAATTATCTTCACACTGAGAACTAAACTTTAAAATGTCTTAATGAAGAAAAACCCATATGACTGCCCAGTCTATTCCAAGGTGCTGTCTGCTTTCAAATGCCCTCTTCCATTTACACTTCAAATTCCTCACTAGCAGAAACAGATCATTGCATGATTTTTGCTGGAGGAAAGAAATAGCAAAAGATTTTTGTAAAGCACACTTATGTCTCTGAAGGTTTGAAGTTAAAAATTAATGTTATAAAGAGAACTGATTTTATACTTACTCTGACTGAAATTAAAATGACTATTGGATATATTGAGGGGATTTTGTAAAACAATGCCTGCGGAAAATTCAAGACCTTAAGATATACACACATATACACACCTTTATGGATAATATGGCGTGGGGGCCATTGACGCTGAGTAAGCTGTCAAACCAATCAGTCTTGATTGGCTTTCATTTTTAAATGCATTTGGTCTGACACCATTGTATCTCGGGAATGCATGCTCTGAGTGGCACAGAACCAAAAATTAAATCTCCTTTCTTAGAGCTGAATTCTTTGTCTTCAATCTAGCATGAATCTGAATACTGAAGATAGACTGAAGTTAAATATTAAATACTATTTCAACAATTTTAATGCAGGCTAAGAGTAATTCGCTCCTATCCCAGTCAAAGTAAAATGAGAGAAATACGTAGCAGTGCAGAGAATAGTATGGGTTTGGGGTTTATCCGAGTAGCTCAGATGTTTGGAGGACTTCTGAAAGACAGGAAGTTAATGGGATTCTATTTATATTAGTTTCCTAGGGCTGCCATAACAAATTACTACACACTTGGTGACTTAAAACAACTGAAACATATTCTCTCACAGTTCTGGAGGCCAGATGTCCAAAACCAGGTGTTGGCAGGGCCAAGTTCCCTTGGCTGGCTCTAAGAGAGTCCTTGCTTTTTCTAGTTTTTGGTGGTGGGAGGTGTTTCCTGGCGTGTGGTTACATGATTACCATTTTTTTTTTTTTTGCAGTCTTCACTATGTGAATGTTCTTTTCTCCTGGGTTTCAAATCGCCCTATTCTTTCTCTTATAAGGATAGGGTCACTGGATTTAGGCCCCCAAATACGGAATGGTCTCATTTTAAAATCCTTAATTACATCCACAAAGACCCTAAACTCATATTTACAGCTACCAGGAATCAAGAGTTAAACATGTCTTTCTTTCTTTTCTTTTTTTAAGATACAGGATCTTCCTCTGTTGCCTAGGTTGTAAAGCAGTGGTGAGAACATAGCTTACTGGAGCCTCAAACTCTTAGGATGGAGTAATTCTCCTGCTTTTGTCTCCTGAGTAACCAGAACTGCAGGCATGGTCCACCACACCTTGCTAATTTTTTAAAATTGTTTTTCTATAGAGACAGCATCCTGCTTCATGGCGAGGGCTAATTTCAAATTCCTCTGCCTCCCAAAGTGCTAGAATTATAGGCATGAGCCCCTGCACCCAGCCAGGACTTGAACTACCTTTTTAGTGGTCACTATTCTATACAAATTAGGAGAATTAAAAGAGAATAGAGGAACCAATTGTCCCAAACTTGCCACAAAGGACGTGGAACAAGTAGAAAAGATGGGAACTTTTTTCAAGGGCAGGCCCTCAAGAGGGTTTGAGCCCCATATGAGCAGTGCATAGGGCGAGAGTTGGAAGTGGACTAGGAATCGGAAATAATTGAAGTTCTGTGGATGAATAGCTGTACCCCTCTTTCCAAATTCCCTTTCTCTTCCCTCCTTTCTGCCCCATTATTTTAAGATAAAAAGTGGCAGCAGTGGCTTTCCTCCGTGACCTTCCTGCCAACTAAGACTGGAGAATAACACTCTCAAGAAATAAACATTCTTCCTGAATAGAGTTAGTCCTTTGATTTATTGTGATCCTCTGTCATTTTAGTAGAATCTCAGCTTCTCTCTCCTTCTGTCCACCTTGAATTTGTATTCACGAGCCTGTCTGCACACAGAATACCAAACCGGTCTTCCTATCCAAAAGAAATTCCTACTTTGATGAAATCATCCACAAATGAAATAAAATCTTATATAAGCTATGTGTGGTCTAGTCCACATATGCGAAAATAGAGAACCATCATCAGGCACGTTCCACAAAGCCAAAACTGTAGGAGAAGGATTAAGATGTTTCTGATAATTCATGGATTATGGTGATTCTTAATACTAATATAGCAATTTATATGTTAAAGACATTGACTTAAACTTTCAGGTTCAAGTAAAACAAACTTTGAAAAAATTCAACTCACTATCTTCAGAAAGATTTCAAGAAGCTAGTACCTCAATTTTCTCTATTCAAGATATAAATAGGGTTAGAGGATTAAATGAGTTAATAAATGGAAATATGTAGAGACATTGCTAGTGTGGTTGTATCAAAAGAACATCTGTCATTCAGCATTTAGATAAGAATCATTTCCTTGCAAAATGATTTTTACTTTACATAGCTCTGAGTCAAATCAGGAGACAGACATCACGCAGTATCTTAAACATGGGAAGCTTTAGTATAAAGAATTATTAATCGATGAGAGGAAGGTAAGTATAAAATGCAATGAGAAAGCAGAACGTATCTTAGGCCTGAGTGAGCATAACCTAGGAAAAATTAACTTGGAAGGAAGTTTCCTCTTGGCTCAGATTAAGACCTTGTCAGAGGCTGGAGAAGGCATGGTGCAGTAGACCAGATGGAGAAGTTCACTGTTTGCCCAGAGCAGATCTGATCTACATTCACCAGGCAAGCAAGCAAGCAAGCAAGAAGCACGCACCTGTCCAGGGTGCAGGTGGAGTGTGGCTGGTGGGCAGGAATGCAGAAGGCATTGGTGTGCTGTTGATGACACCAGGCGTGTGCAGTGTCCACGTTGGGTGGGCTGTGGGAAGGGGTTACCAGGCTGCACTGGGACCACAATGCTGCCAAGAGACCACATGCACATTCTGGGCAAATGGAAAGTGTTGTCACCAGTTGTCCTCACACCTGCTCCTCAGACCAAGGGTGCAGCTGCCAAACAGGCGAAAGCCCCCCTCCTCTTGGAATGTCACTCCATCGCCCTCTACAGAGAAACTTCAACATTGCGCTCACTGTTAGGAAGCAATGCTTGAAGGAATCCCATTCATTAGCACAGAGCAAATACTGAAGAATTAATTTGAAGCCAGACATTGAAAATTGCAGGAGAATCTTAGAAATATTATTGGAAAAAATTGTATAATTGAAAATAAGTTTCCTTCTTGTCCCTGGAAAGGGCAATGAGCTAGCTCAGCACTGTTCACATTTCTTTCCCCCTTGATGACTATTGATATAATATCAGTTCAGTGCCAGGTGCTCCCTATAAACGCTGAGTTAAGTACCAGTATTATTCACACATGAGGAAACTGACATATATGCTTTACTGAACATACATTTTGAGCAGACCAATAGGCACAACCTTTATAACCACTTGCTGGTGAAGGCTGGAGGAAGGGATGGTGGTCTACCTGAATAAATGTTATAATAGTTTTGATAAAATTTCACCTCCATCTAGTTACAAAAAATCTTTTAAAATTTTACCAATCAAGGCTCCCCTGCCCAATGTTTAAATTAAATTAAATTGAAAAGGTTGGTCATGGTGGCTCGTGCCTTAGCATTTTGGGAGGCTAAGGGAGGTGGATAACCTGAGCTCATGAGTTCAAGACAAGCCTGAGCAAGAGTGAGAACTCATCTCTACTAAAAATAGGAAATCTCACTGGGTGTTGTGTCAGGCACCTGCAGTCCCACCTACTCAGGTGGCTGGGCCAGGAGGAACCCAGGTGTTTGAGGTTGCTGTGAGCTATGGGGATGCTGTGGCTCTCTATCCAGGGTGACAGAGTGAAGCCCTGTCTCAAAAAAATAAATTGACAAATTTATTATTTTTATTTTTAATTGAGAACAATGAAAAATTCCTCAAGAGAATATTTATATTTATGTTGTACTACCTTGAAGAAGTCAATATCTAAACACTCGATTTTTCTAAGACAGCATAATAGGTACAATAAGTTGTTTTGTTTTTTAATTTTTATTTTTTGAAGTGATACAGAGCGGAAAACTTCATCTCCATAGTAGGATAGTTGCTTTTGCTGTTGTTGCTGTTTGGCTAACATATCTTTCTTACTTTCACTTAACTATAGAATAATAAATTATGGAGCTAGACTGGTCTTAATGAGATTTCCTGTCATACGCTAAAATAATATATTGAAAAAGAATTTCTTGGGAGAAAAATTTAAAGAAGGAAAAAAGAACTCTTTTTTCATTGCCTTTTATCCCTAATGGATTAACAAAGTATTGAGGAGTATAAAGAAAGTCTAATGTAATTTTTTCCCCAAAAGGAACCCCTCTTGCTGCCTAATGAACCCAAACACATGTAATGACTTCCTCTTCCGAGGCACTACTCTGCCTTCCTTGCCCAACAGGCCAGGGCCACCACAGCACCCCCATCCCTACAGAAGATGAAACTAAGAACAGACCAAAGGACAACAGGATTCAGCTTGTGGTGAAAGGGCAAGATGTCCCACCAAAAGGTCATACCATTAAAAATCGGACAACAATGGTAGAAAACTCGGTCTTTGTCAGACTCCTGACAAAGTCTATTGGGGTAGTTATTTATTCTTTTTTTTGGTATACATACTACTTTTACTATGAAAATGAAAAGATAGTTCTATTACTCAATGTGAACTAGGTACTTTATTTTGAAAGAAAATCAATGTATATATTAAAAATTTGTTTTCAAATATGTATGTATAAGCTGATTTTCAAATGTATCATCTGGAAAAAGTAAAACAATTTATCAGTAGTAGAGTGCAGTGGTGTCATCATAACTCACAGCAGCCTCAAACTACTGAGCTCAAGAGGTCCTCCCTCCAGCGTCCCAGAGTCTAGGATTACAGGCCCAAGCTGCTGCACCCAGCCCCTGAGAAGATTTTATATTACGGACAGCTTATAATTTTATAATATTAAAAGTAATTCTGATACAGATGCCTTGAATGATCTATGTTCCAAAATTAATTTTTCCATATTTGGATTGGGAATGTAGGTTCACACTTACACTTTAAATGTGGATTAATCTGGTGATTTGGGAAATTTATATTACCAAAAAAGATTGTAAAGCATAGTGATAATCTAAAAGACACTTTATTGTAAACCCTGGCTCACGTCTCTGCTCTCTTTTCACTAACTGTTTGCATCACCCTGTTTGCTTAACCTCAAGTCATAAGCCTCCGTTTGCTCTGTTAGGAAATGTGCAAAATCAGTGTCTGTCCTTACTTATTGTGAGGCTAGAACTAGAATCCCATGAGCAGCAGCAGTCTGTGAACTGTGAGAAACAGGCGAATTGTTCTCAGAATCCTTGCCTTATCTGCTTATGTCTCCTCCTGCATTTTTGGAAATGGAGAAAACTATCCCCCTCCCAAATCACATATGCAACAGCTGATTGCATACTTACCCAAGGGGGCATTTGGGGCTGGGAATGCCTTCCAAACTATGCTAGATACCAGTTTAAATGGAGACAGTGATAAGTCTTGGTAGAAAGAATCTGGGACTTGCAATCAAAAGGGGGAGGACAAAAACAAGGAACACTTACTCGCCAGCTATGTGGGTTTTGGTAACCGTCTCCTTGCTCTGAGATTCAGTTTCCATAGGGGTAAAATTGAGATATTTGAACTCACCCACAGGCTGTTGTACATCGAAGTGCCATAAAATAGACATAAGTTATAATTAAGAGGCGTAATTGCAGTTGATAAATTTCAATTCAAACACTCTTTCTTTTGCATATTTGCTACGTCCTGCTTTGTTGCTTATACGTGGGTTTTCTTTTTTATCCATGTTTTGTACCTAATTTTGCTTTTTCCACATGCAAACATATTTCATTTTTAGTAATATTAATGAAATGGAAGTTAATTATATCAATTAAGTAAAATAAATATTTCACCAAAAATAAGATGATTTGTTTATATTTGGATTATAAAACAATACAGAACAAATACTAAAAGCATTAAAGTTGAATATGCTTTATTATATGTCACTAAAAGATTTTGGAGGAAGCAAATTTAATTCTGCATGCCCAAGGAAATTGTTTTTAGCAACCCACTTAGTAAACTGGATTCCTCTCAAATCATAACTGACTTGATCAGAATAATTTTCAAAATCTTAATCTATAATTCATAGTTATATGTAATGAATGCTTTCTTTTCAGCTAGTGAACTACTATTTTCAAATCATACTTGCATTTTCTTTGAAATTATAGAAACTATGTGCTATAAACTGTATTAACTCCTGGGATTCAAAATATGTTTTTATGATTTTAGTTTTTGCTTCCAATTTTACAGCTTACTCTGATTTTGCTTTTCTTTTATGATTTTCAAATATTACCTACATCAAGCCTGTATAAAACATTGTCTTTCTTTAAACACATATGGTGGAAATCATTCAAGCAGATGGCTATACACAGTCATCGGTAACAGAGGCTCCAGTGTCGGCTCAGCAGCTGAAATGGAGTCCAATTTAATAGCTCAAATGAGGACAAGAATTAAATTGGAAATTTTGGGCTAAAATATTCTGCATTTGATCATAAAGAGAGTATCAGAAGGAAAGAACACAGTGTAACAGTCTGTATTTTAAAAGGAGCCAGGCTTCTAAGAGTTTTGTGCTTTAACAGTTCATAATCAAAGTAAGCAATAGAAATCCATTTTTAAAGCACTAACACGATTTATGTATCTTTTATTTATGTATCAATTTCTTAGATGTCAATGGCATTAAAATTCTGTTTCTTGATGTTTATAATTAGGGTACACTGAACTTGCAAACCAGGATTTAGTTTTGCTTTGTTGGGAAAGGGGGGTGATGTTGTCTGTGCCCTGAACCCTGTTCAGTCCTGCCAGGTGTTCGGATGTTTGTGTTGATTTCCCCTGCTATTCCCAAGCTCCCATTTCTCACAGAGGCTGGCCGTTTTATTTCGCACAAATAAAACATTCTAGGATGAGCCAAAGAGTGAGGTTGCTCATGCGGTTATATTGAACCACCATATAATACCTACTAGATACATAAGCTACCATTATACACAGGGCTCATTTGGTGAAATAAAAATATTGTGGAACAGAATGATTACAGAAAGTCCCTTTATGCCCCAATCATCTCTGTTGCAAAGGGTAAGGATTCACTGAGACAATCCATATGAGATGTATACAAAATGCCCAGCACAGACAGCAGAGGTCAGAGTTCATACTTTCCCAGCCCAAATCCTGGCTCCTCCAGCTGCTTGCTGTTGGACACTGGGCGAGTTACATAACCTTTCTGTGCTTTCGTTTCCTCAATCATAAAATTAGACTTTATAATAACACTGTGTTCATTGATTTCTTATGAAGACTGAACAAACTAATGTTTATGAAGCACTTAGTACAAAGCCTGCTCTTTTTGCTGTGTCATAAGCACACAAATGGATGTTATCCATTGAATTCCATCCACCAGTGGATAATATCCATTGATATCCATTGAAAATCATCATATTCAATACAAATGGAGTTGGTAAAAGAAAGATTGTCATATTAAGACATTGTGAAGTTAAAAACCTAAAGAATATGATAACAAACTACAAGAAACATTCTAGTAGCTCAAATATATTTTAAAGAAACCAAGCTAGAATAATCTATGTCATAAATTGACACCAAAATAAATTGTTCTTCCATGCTGAGCAATACTAAACTTCATTGTCCGTCTTTGATAACGGTTTTAAATTTGATTTAGTTTTGGGCAAAAAATATTCCATTCTAAGCACAGTATAGTGAACTGTCAAATAGGAATTATTAGAACTATCTCATGGTATTTTGAAATTACTCACAACAAATTAGTTGATAGTTTACTTTTTTCTAATGTCAATTTTAATATTTATGGGCAAAACATTGTTTTGGTAATAAGTGTTAGTAGTAACTTGAATATTTCTTTTTTAACTTCTGGGCTTTTTCTTTCTTTGTCTCCTTATCATTCATTTAAATGTGTTGGGCTTAATTAAGAAATTCCAAAAAAACAGTGTATTAATTTCACATGGCTGCCATAGGAAGTTACCACAAACTTACTGGTTTCATACATAACACGTTTAATATCTTATAGTTCTATAGGTCTCAAACAGTAGAGGCTCAAAGGGAAAATGCATTTCTTTGCCTTTTCAGCTTCTAGAACAGCGGTTCTCAACCTGTGGGTCACGATCCCTTTGGGGGGTCGCTGAATACCAGCACATACACCCCGTACAAATACAGGTATATGAAAATAATTTTATGGTTGAGGGTCACTACAACCTGAGGAACTGTATTAAAAGGTTGTGGCATTAGGAAGGTTGAGAACCACTGCGCTAGAGGCTGCCCGCATTCCTCGGCTGCAGGCCCCTCCTAGCCTCTGAGAGTCCTGTATTACTCATATCACATTACTCTGAGACCAACTATTGTTTCTCTTTAACTGTTAATGATCCCTTTGGTCACATGAGAGCCACCCATTTAATCCAAGATAACTTCCCTATTTAAACATTAATTGATTGATGGTGTTGATGCGATTTGCAACCTTAATCTTGCTTGGCCATGTAATCTGACATATTCATGGCTTCTAGGATCGGTACATGGACATCTTTGAGGAGATGACATTATTCTATCTACCACCGCCAGCACCTATTGTCAGTTTGTGAAATCTCGCATCTGACGGGATCTTCACAGTATCAATTATGTGATCAAAGTGATAAATTTCCCTTTGTCTAAAAATGCTGAAGGGAAGTGGAAAGATGGCAGATTTCTGTCCACAAGTTAAAGCAGTGTACAAATTAGTCTAATTATCATTAAATCTTTAGAAAATTTTGGCCCTTGGAAATTTTTAGCACTGGGAACAAAATTAAAAGGATTGATTTTCACATGGTCTTTAAAGCAGTAATGGTGTCTATTATGTATGAACTGATGTGGACACAGACTCCCTCATCCTTTCAAACAATAAGCAGTCAAGCACAAAGGTTTTATTAACTTATTTTAAGGCTGTTTTTGTAGATGGTATCAAACACATCTCAAAAGTTTTGCTAATATACTAGATCTTAATAATCGATCATGAAGAATTTCAATGTGTTATCAAGTATTTGTTAAATGTTACAGTCTTGTGGGGAGGCTAAGCTAGAATACACTATGATTATTTTAGTAATAGTAAAAAAGGAAAAGACCTTTTACGAAATAAGGTCTGAATTTGGCAAATACAGTAATATCTTTGATATTATTTATGTGTTTACGTTTTTGACAGAATTCTATTTAGCTCTTGCAATTTTGACATTTCTGATTCGGAGTTGGGGGGTAGTTGCACATCAACACAACTAAAGAATAAACTCATAAGGAAAGAAAATAGAGTATATTGGGAACATATGTGGATTTTATTTATTATCATGGAAGACCATAAACCATACAACTATAGCCAGATTATCATAGAGATCAAGAAAAAATCTGAATGTGTGTGAGTATAATCCCACGTGTTTGCTGATGGCCAGACTGACTTAAAATGTATTAGCCTCTTCAAGGACCATGATTGATACTTTTGAAACTTTCACCTCTCTCGGGTCCCTTAAAGTCCATGGATCATGATGTAATGAGTTGGCTACATCAGCTTATTTTCAGTATTCTTCTATTCAGTCCCTTGCCTGTATGTCTGATTCCTTTAGCTTTGAAAATTAAATAGGATTTTGAGGAATTGAAAGGAATATTCTCTTAAATCAAGTTGTATATGTTTCTAAACATTTTTGTGTTTACCCGTGATGAGATGGCTGCTGCTGCTGTCTAAGTTGATAACTGATTAACAAATTTTGGATATAGGACTATCTTCCTGCTGAATTATTATTAAATTCTGCCTGGGAAAACATTTATTTTGGTAGTGAGCAGGATCCTTAGTTGTCTGAAGCACAGTATACCTTCTAATGGCCTTTAATAGATTATTAAGACTAAACGATAACATGTCCCACACTAAGTGGATCTCTGCTCCCATTGTTGAGTTTTAACTATTTCATAACCAGTTTGTATTTGATGCTGTAACACATAATTTAATCAAATTATTAAAGTAACCCTGAATGGAAATAAATTTGATTCTATAAAACAATACTGAATACTTTGAAAAGCCTGCTAAAAGTCACTAAAAAGTCTAGACACACCACTTTATACAGAAGGGTAAAATCTGTACTCATTTTGCTTTGAAGAGAATTTTTTTTTGAAGCAAACTTAAAATAAAACAGAACTTTCAATAAAAATGTTTGTTGTTCATATCAAAAAAATAAAGTGTTACTCTAATCGGCAGGCCCATTATAAGAGAACTTGGTTTTATCAAGTTTGTCTGATGAATGTGCATTTCTACACAACTGAAATAAGATGCAACGTATATGTTTTGTTTTTAAGACAGAGTCTTACTCTGTCATCTTGGGGCAAGGGCCTTGGTGTCATCACCAAGGGCTTTGGGCCCATCACAGCTCACAGCAACCTCAAATTCTTGGGCTTCATCAATCCTCTTGATTCAGCCTCCTAAGTAGCTAAGACTATAGGAATGTGCCACTAAGCCCAGCTACTTTTTCTATTTTTTAGTAGAGACGGGGTCTGTCTCACTCTTGCTCACACTGATCTTGAACTCCTGAGCTCAAGCAATCCACCCACCTCCGCCTCCCAGAGTACTAGGATTACTGGTGTGAGCCACCGTGCCCACACTAAGTATATGTTATGATTTTTTTGTAGTTTTTTTTTTTTTTTTTTTTTGGCCGGGGCTGGGTTTGAACCCGCCACCTCTAGCATATGGGGCTGGTACCCTACTCCTTTGAGCCACAGGTGCCACCCTGTTCTTATGATTTCATTTTTTATAACTGTGCTCTAAGTTTCTCAATTAACTGAAAAACTTCCGGTCTTAAGTTTGTGAGACAGAAAAACTTTTCTAAAAGTCATTGACTCTGGCTCGGCGCCTGTGGCTCAACGGGCTAAGGCACCAGCCACGTACACCTGACATGGTGGGTTTGAATCCAGCCCGGGCCGCCAAACAACGACAGCTACAACCAAAAAATGGCCGGGCCTTGTGGCGGGTGCCTGTAGTCCCAGCTGCTTGGGAGGCAGAGGCAGGAGACTCGCTTGAGCCTAAGAATTGGAGGTTGCTCTGAGCTGTGATGCCACAGCACTCTATCCAGGGTGACAGCTTGAGGCTCTGTCTCAAAAAAAAAAAAAAAAAAGTCATTGACTCTTTCTTTTAATTATACGGTAACTAGGAAGCACTAAATACACTTGCTCTTTGTGGCACTGAGAAAGAACTATGCATTTGACAATGTCATGCAAGGGGAGGAACCATGGCCTTGAAATTATCTTGGCTGTTTTTAACTTACATGACCTTGGACAAACTCTTAACATTCAAATTCTGCTCT
>CAUYRH010024966.1:0-30283 GCA_963574655.1 Perodicticus potto | reverse complement strand
CTGGCACCTTAGCTCGTTGAGCCACAGGCGCCGAGCCCCTGTTTTTTCTTTAAGTAGAATAAGTTACTTGTTGTAACCTACATTTATTCATTATTATTTTATTAGTATAACAAAACCTTAATGCTTATTTAAATTTTTTCTTTCTTTTTTTTTTAGGACAGAGTCTCACTTTGTTGCCCCTGGTAGAGTGCCACAGCATCATCACTCACAGCAACCTCAAACTCTTGGGCTCAAGCAATCCTCTTGCCTCAGCCTCCCAAGTGAGTAGCTGGAACTACAGGTGCCCTCCACAACGCCCGGCTATTTTTAGAGCTGAGGTCTTGCTCTGGCTTAGGCTGGTCTCAAACTTGTGAGCTCAGGTGATCCACCCACCTCAGCCTCCCAGAGTACTGGGATTACAGGCGTGAGCCACCACACCCAGCCTCTTTTTTTTTCTTTTTTCAGACAGGGTCTCACTTGGTCACTTGGGCTAAAATATAGTGGCATCATCATAGGTCACTACCACCTCAAACTCCTGGGCTAAAGTGATTTCCTGCCTCAGCCTCTGTAGTAGCTAGGACTACAGGCGCTTACAACCATAGCTGGCTTCTTCTTTTTTTTTTTTTTTGTAGAGATGGAGATCTCGCTCTTGCTAAGGCTGGTCTCAAACTCCTGGCCTCAAGTAATCCTCCTGCTTTGGCCTGCCAAAGTCCTAGGATTACAGCTGTGAGTCACCTTGCTTAGATCTTTTTAATTTTAGAAGTGAAAAAAGTAGGAAATGGAAGGAGAATATGATTTCAGGTTTCACATACCGAGATATTCTGTCTTGTTTCCTGTTTACTTAATGAGAAATGCTAACAAGCATTTTGAAGTGTTCCTATGAAATCTGAAAATTTCCAGTGTCTTTAAACACTTTTCTGGAAAATTACTTTTCTTTCTAGAAAGTACTTAACGCTTACTAGCTTCTGGTTTTGCCAAGGTACTAATCTGATTTTGTCCATCTGTGAAATACGGATAAGATTATGTCTGGCAGGGTTTAGGGGGTGGTTAGGGATAGTACTTGTAAAGTGCCTAGACCACAGTAGATGCTTAGTACTTCGGTGGCAGCAATTGATTTTGGTTGTTCTTATGTGTGAAGGAAAGAACAGGATCAACAAGCTGATTGTCACTCAGAAAACATTAATGTAGATCCCTGCAGATCACAGCTGTGCCTGGTCCTCCCTCCCCAATCAACATCCAAGAGTGCTCAAAACTTTTAATCAAAGAAAGATAAGTTCTAAAGTTAACATCAGAGACAAGTCAGGTGCTTGCTTGATGCAGGAGTACATATTAAAAGGTTTACATGAGACAGACTCAGGAACGTCTCCTTCCCATCTGTGAAAGGCCTTGAAGGGTGGGGTTTTGGCCTCAGCCATGAGGCTGAGAGGGAAGAACCCCTCTCAAAGCAGCTGAGCCTCCCACTCCAAGGCTCTCTCTGCCTCTGGTCCCTGTGTTTTCTGTTTCCTGTCCAGTGGATTTTCAAGTGCCTCCTCTGTTTTGGTGCTGGCAGCAGGGGACAGAGCAGTGAATGATCCAGCCAATCCCTCCCCTCACAGAGCATAGAGTTGACAGAGAAAACCAGACCTGAGCAAATTACCAGGGTGGTGAGTGTTAGGTTGGGGTGCTACCCAAGGTGGCAGTGGACCTAACTAGGCAGAAGGCCAGGCGGCTTCCTGGAGACAGGGATGCTTCAGCTGAGCCCAGAATGTCCTAAGACTGTGGAGGGAAAGGGCACATCCGACTTGAGGAACTGAGGTCCAGAAATGCCAGGCACGGGGAGCTGAGGGGCAGAATGACAGGATCTGAGAATAGGAAGATGCCACCTATGAAGATTTGTGATTCTTTCCTTGGTTTACTAAATTATGAAATAGTCTTATTAGAATTGATTATTCAGAGTCCTCAAAAGCCTTTAAAATTATTTATATTAATTTTTGAGATATAACTCATATAGAGTAAAATTTACCCCTTTAGAAATACAATTCAGCAGTTTTCAACATATTCATAAATTTGATCAACCACTAATTCCACAATAGTTTCACCAACCCAAAGAGGAACTCAGTATTCATTAATCATCATTCTTCTTCTACCCCTCTCCCAGGGTCCTGGCAACCACCAGTCTACTTTCTGGCTCTGTGGATTTGCCTTTTCTGAGCATTTCTTACAAATGGAATCATACACTAGGCGGCCTTTGGTGTCAGGCTTTTTTCACTTAGTATCATGGGTTTTTTTGTTGTTTTTTTTTGAGATAGTGTCTCAAGCTGTTGTCCTGGGTAGAGTGCAGTGGCATCATAGCTCACAGCAACCTCCAAGTCTTGGGCTCAAGTGATCTTCTTGCCTTTTTCTATTTTTAGTAGAGAAAGGGGTTTCACTTTTTGCTCAGGCTGGTCTTGAACTCATGAGCTCAAGCAGTCCACCTGCTTTGGCCTCATAGAGTGCTAGGATTACAGGTGTGAGCCACCACACCCAACCTTAGTATCATGCTTTAAAGTTCATCAGTGTTGTACCATTTGTCAGTATGTTATTCCTTTTTATGGCCAAATAATATTCCAGTGTTGGATATGCCCCCAAAATACTCTTAAGAGGAAGGTGTACACACACCATGCTGGGAACCAGTGATCTGGCACCTGGTTCACTGGAGGAGTCCTGTGCTGCCTGAGGTGGTGTGGTTGGACTGCCTGGGCTCTCTCCCTGGCTGCCTGTGTGACCTCAGCAAATCACTTTCTTGGTGCTTCATTTTCCTTTCCTAAATGGGAGAATAATAGGAACTATAGGGAAAAAAACTTTTCTTTTACTTTCTTATGTTCTGAAACTGAGACCTGTGGGTTACACTTGACATAAGTCAGGTTAACAGGAGAAAAAGCTTTTCCACATAGGCACACATAGGGTTAGACCTGGGAATTATATACCATTTTAACAAAGCATGTACATTTGTGGAGAAGTGATAACATGAAGGAAAAGGGTTTGGGCTTCTAGGGGCTGTAAATTGTGGGAAGGTAAATACATGGGAGAACCTAATGGAAGATGAGGATTATTTAGTGACGGTTTCTGCTCCAGAATGAGAGAGTTTTGTTCTCCTCACCCTGGCGTTGGAGGAGAGAGGAGAGGCATCTTCCCGCAGAGAAATTTATGCCCTGCTTTCAGGCAGGTAGAGGGAGAACAGAAAACTCTTCTTATGTCTGCTTTTTCTCAGTTGTCTTCAGCTCAAAATAATCAAATAATAATCAAAATGATGTTTATGAAATGGCATGTATTGGGAAAGCATATTCTGATGCCCTTCATAACTTTCATAAGGTTGATGAACTAAGTGAGTGAATGTATTTAAAGGGCTTAGAAAAGTGCCTGGTACTAATGTCTAATTGTTAATGTCGAGGCTCCAAAAATGAGCTGGGTGAGGTGGCTAGCACTCTGGCTGAGGCAGGAAGATTGCTTCAACTCAGAAGTTCAAGACCAGCCTGAGCAAAGCTCTAGCCCATTTCTACTAAACATAGGAAAAATTAGCTGGGATGGTGGTACATATCTGTAATCTCAGCCACTATGGAGGCTAAGGCAGAAGGACTGCTTGAGCCCAGGAATTTTGAGCTAGCCTGAGACCATGGAAGTCAAGCCTGGATGACAGAGTAAGACTCTGTCTCAAAAAAAAAAAAAAAGGAAAAAAACGGAAAAGGAAAAAGATAACCCCCAATATTTCAGCTTTGGACATCAAGCTGAGAGTACCTGGGGAGCATCTCAGGAGCAGCAAATGCAAGGAAGGACTTACTTTCTTTTTTTTTTTATCGCCCCTGGTAAAGTACTGTGACATCACAGCTCACAGCAACCTCCAACTCTTGGGCTTAAGTGATTTCTCTTGCCTCAGCCTCCCAAGTAGCTGGGACTACAGGCACCCGCCATAACACCCAGCTATTTTTTTGTTTTGCAGTTCGGCTGGGGCTGGGTTTGAACTCGCTACCCTTGGTATATGGGGCCAGCACTCTACTTGCTGAGCCACAGGCGCCACCCAGGAAGGACTTTCTTTGAATCTCCATCCTCTACCTAAAGCCTGGATTCTGCAGAATAAGACACTGAGGTATGTAGTAGGAAGGCAGATTAGAACGGTACCATTCCTGGAGCTCAGGTGCACTCTGTCCAGGGCTCTTCTCTAAATAGTCATTTACTCTTCCTAAAAAATTGCCTAAATCCCCACATTCTTTCCATTATGAAGAGGATATATTCATTTCTAAATCTGAGTTACTGGGTAACCATTTTTCTTTCCTGTGATACGCATGTGCATGTAATGAACACGCATGCCTTTTCTCCTGTTAATCTGTCTACTGCCAGTTTATCTCTTAGACTCAAAATAGCAAACCTTCAAGGCAAAAGGGAGAAGGTTCTTTTGCCCCTGCATTGCTATGGAGGAATAAAGGCTGACAGATGCTGGACCCCCAACTAGCTCCTTAGTGAGTGTACTGCCATTGATTCCAGAATCTTCCAAGTGATTCTTAGGGTACATTCTTAGGGTCCATTCTTTATAAAACTGGAAATTATGACCAAGTCCTATGATAAGGAAGAATGAGGTTGAAATTTTTTCTCCTTTCTTAGACATTTAGGATTTTGTAGTTTATACACATTCAAACTTCTTTTTTTTTTGAGACAGAGCCTCAAGCTGTCGCCCTGGGTAGAGTGTCATGGCATCACAGCTCACAGCAACCTCCAATTCCTGGGCTCAAGGGAGTCTCCTGCCTCCGCCTCCCAAGTAGCTGGGACTACAGGCATCCGCCACAACACCCGGCCATTTTTTGGTTGCAGCCGTCATTGTTGTTTGGCGGGCCCGGGCTGGATTCAAACCCGCCAGCTCAGGTGTACGTGGCTGGCGCCTTAGCCTGTTGAGCCACAGGCGCCAAGCCACATTCAAATTTCTTAATATTAGGAGGGAAATTCACAGCATGTGGTGAGAAAGAATTCTCGACACAAAGATTATTTTCCAAGAGATGAAAGGGCATAGCATCAGGGTGGCGCCTGTGGCTCAAAGGAGTAGGCCCCATATGCCAGAGGTGGCGGGTTCAAACCCAGCCACGGCCAAAAACTGAAAAAAAAAAAAAAAAGAGAGAAAGAAAGGGCATAGCATCAAAAATCAGAAGAAAGAAGAAATACTAGCCTTGACTGTGGAGGGTTTGGACTGTTTATTGGGAGTGATAAAGGGTAAAAAAGAAAAAAGTTATTGCTGCAGACTGATAATAGAAGGTAGCTAAAACATAACTGCTTTTTTTTTTTATTCCCCTTCTCTGTGAGGGTGACTTTATTAGACCTCTCAGAATGCAGTTATGCTAGATAGGGAAGGGGTCATGTTCCTTCTGTCTTCTTAGTACTGTTCAAGTGCTGTATAACAAACTCTTAAAAAGACAAGGAGTTGGGCAGCACCTGTGGCTCGTCGAGTAGGGCACCGGCCCCATATACCAAAGGTGGTGGGTTCAAACCCAGCCTCAACTGAACTGTAAAAACAGAAAAATAGCTGGGCGTTGTGGTGGGCGTCTGTGGTCCCAGCTCCTCGGGAGGCTGAGGCAGGAGAATCACCTAAGCCCAGGAGTTGGAGGTTGCTGTGAGCTGTGTGATGCCAGGGTACTCTACGGAGGGCCATAAAGTGAGACTCTGTCTCTACAAAAATAAAAATTAAAAATAAAAAAAATAAAAAAAAAGACAAGGAGTTGCTCATGCCTGTATTCCTAGCACTCTGGGAGACCGAGGCAAGTGGCTTGCCTGAGCTCATGGTTTCGAGACCAGCCTGAGAAAGAGTGAGACCCCGTCTCTAAAAACATAGCTGGGCGTTGTGACAGGCACCTGTGTTCCCAGCTACTTGGGAGGCTGAGGCAAGAGAATCACTTGAGCCCAGGAGTTTGAGGTTGCTGTGAGCTATGATGCCATGGCACTCTACCAAGGGCAACAAAGTGAGACTCTGTCTCAAAAAAAAAAAAAAAGACGAGTTAAGCCACAGGTGTTTGATCAAAACTGAGGGGCACTTTTCTGCTGTGATCTCTCTCTCCCCGCGTTTTCTTTTAGGTAGTTTATTAGTATTGCCATACTTTCATTCCTGCTTTGCTTGGATTAGAATTGATCTTCTCTTTTTTTTTTTTTTGAGACAGAGCCTCAAGCTGTCACCATGGATAGAGTGCTGTGGCATCACAGCTCACAGCAACCTCCAATTCCTGGGCTCAAGCGAGTCTCTTGCCTCTGCCTCCCAAGTAGCTGGGACCACAGGCGCCTGCCACAACACCCGGCTATTTTTTGGTTGCAGCCGTCATTGTTGTTTGGCGGGCCCAGGCTGGATTCGAACCTGCCAGCTCAGGTGTACGTGACTGGTGCCTTAGCCTGTTCAGCCACAGGCGCTGAGCCTGATCTTCTTTTTTAAAATTTCAAGCTATGGGCTGGGTTTGGTGGCTCATACCTGGAATCCTAACACTCTGGGACACCTAAGCAGGTGGATCACCTGAGCTCACAGGTTCAAGACCACCCTGAGCAAGAGACACCCCGTCTCTAAAAATAGCCAGATGTGCTGGTGGGCAACTATAGTTCTAGCTACTCAGGAAGCTGAGGCAAGAGAATTGCTTGAGCCCAAGAGTTTGAGGTTGCTATGAGCTATGACAACATGGCACTCTACCGAGGGCAACAAAGTGAGACTGTCTCAAAAAAAAGAAAAGAAAAGAAATTTCAGGCTTGGCACCTGTAGCACAGTAGTTATAGCACCAGCCACATACACCCAGGCTGGCAGGTTAGAACCTGGCTCAGGCCAGCTAAACAACGAAAACCAACAAAAAAATAGCCAGTCGTTGCAGGCTATAGTCCCAGCTACTTGGGAGGCTGAGGCAAGAGAATAGCTTAAGCCAAAGAGTTTGAGGTTGCTATGAGCTGTGATGCCATGGCACTCTACCCAGTGCGACATAGTAAAACTCTGTCTCAAAAAAATAAACTGGTTCGGCACCCATAGTACAGTGGTTATGGCGCCGGCCACATGCACTAAGGCTGGCAGGTTCAAACCCAGCCTGGGCCAGGTTTGGGCTAAACAACAGCCTGGGCTAAACAACGACAACTGCAAAAACAAAAAAAAAAAATAGCTGGGCGTTGTGGCAGGTGCCTATAGTCCTAGCTACTTGGGGGAGGCTGAGGCAAGAGAATTGCTTAAGCCCGAGTTTAAAGATGTTGTGAGCTGTGATACCACGGCAGTCTACCCAGTGTGACATAGTGAGACTCTGTCTCAAAAAATAATAAATAAAGGCTCGGCGCCTGTGGCTCAACGGGCTAAGGCGCCAGCCACGTACACCTGAGCTGGCGGGTTCGAATCCTGCCCGGGCCTGCCAAACAACAATGACGGCTGCAACCAAAGAATGGCCGGGCGTTGTGGCAGGCGCCTGGAGTCCCAGCTACTTGGGAGGCAGAGGCAAGAGACTCACTTGAGCCTAGGTTGTCAATAGGTTGACAGAGCCTCAACCTGTTGCCCTGGGTAGAGTGCTGTGACATCACAGCTCACAGCAACCTCCAACTCCTGGGCTCAAGCGATTCTCATGCCTCCGCCTCCCAAGTAGCTGGGACTACAGGTGCCCGCCACAACGCCCGGCTATTTTTTTTTTTGTTTTGCTGTTCAGCCGAGGCCGGGTTTGAACCCACCACCTTCGGTATATGGGGCCGGCGCCCTACTCGCTGACCCACAGGCGCTGCCCCCAACCTTAATTTCTTAACATAGTCTGGGCACCTCTGATAATATGCCATTTCAGTCAAAGCCTTGTTAAAATAACCAGTGTTGTCCTCTCATAGAAGAAAATAGATTCTTATTGAATATATGTAAATAACAGTATCATCATAAATTAAGGATACTTACAAAGATTTTCTGGAGAAATCAGGTAGATGTATTTTTATTTATTTTATTTATTTATTATTATTATTTATTTATTTTTTTCAGTTTTTGGCCAGGGCCGGGTGTGAACCTGCCACCTCCAGTATATGGGGCCAGCATAAAGGGCCACAGGCACTGCCCTTTATTTTATTTTTTTTTTGAGACAGAGCCTCAAGCTGTGGCCCTGGGTAGAGTACTGTGGCATCACAGTTCACAGCAACCTCCAATTCCTGGGCTCAAGCGATTCTCCTGCCTCCGCCTCCCAAGTAGCTGGGACCACAGGCACCCACCACAATGCCCAGCTGTTTTTTGGTTGTAGCCATCGTTATTGTTTGGCGGGCCCGGGCTGGATTTGAACTCGCCAGCTCAGGTTTATGTGGCTGGCGCCTTAGCCACTTGAGCCACAGGCACAGGACCCTTTATTTTCTTTTTTGAGACAGACTCTTATAATGTCGCCCTGGGTAGAGTGCTGTGATATCACAGCTCACAGCAACCTCAAACTCTTGGGCTTAAGCAACTCTCTTTCCTCAGCCTCCCTAGTAGCTGGGACTACAGGCACCTGCCACAACACCTGGCTATTTTTGTTGTTGTTGTAGTTGTTGTTGTTTAGCTGGCCCAAGCCGGGTTTGAACCCACCAGCCTAAGTGTATGTGGCTGGCCTGTAATCACTGTGCTATGGACGCCAAGCCAGAAATCAGGTAGATTTAAAAATAATGCTTCAAATTTTGCTTATAAATATCTATTGTTATAAGCTAAATAGCTGAAAAGATGGAAATAAGTTTTTTTTTTCTCCTTTGGAAATAAGTTTTCTTGACTTCAGTCTATAAAAGATTGAATCCAGGCTCAGCTCCTGTAGCTCAGTGGCTAGTGCGCTGTCCACATACACCGGAGCTAGCAGGTTCAAACTCAGCCCAGGCCTGCCTAACAACAAATGACAACTACAACCAAAAAATAGCCGGGTGTTGTGGTGGGCGCCTGTAGTCCCAGCTACTGGGGAGGCTGAGGCAAGAGAATCGCTTATGACCAAGAGTTTGAAGTTGCTGTGAGCTGTGACATCATGGCACTCTACCAAGGGCAACATACTAAGACTCTGTCTCAAAAAAAAAGAAAAGAAAAAAAAAACAGATTGAATCCAGATTGTTTTTGACCTACGACTCACACCTGTAATCCCAGCACTCTGGAAGGCCGAGGTGAGTGAGTTGCCTGAGCTCAGGTTCCAGACCAGATTTTTTGACAAATTTGAAACTTTTTTACGTGGTCAAACTTTAATTTTCCCAATAGATATTGTAATGAAAATTATGGACCAAAGTTTTGGGTAAAGCAGCTTCCAAGGCAGTTTGAATTTTTAATGTTTACACTGTTGTTAGAACTGGCTGCTCCAAGTAACCTTCAGTTAGTAATGTCATAGACACTCAGTTTCATCTCAACACCAGTAACCTAGCAACTACATTTCCAAAGTAGGAAGAAAAGAACATAGAGAATTTAATGGACTCTAATTTTAACTCTGTAGTGGCAGATTGACCATTTGAGCGCTGAGCTTTTTTTTTTTGAGTTTCACTATGTCATCCTTGGTAGAGTGCTGTGGTGTCACAGCTCACAGCAACCTCAAACTCTTAGGCTTAAGTGACTCTCTTGCCTCAGCCTCCCAAGTAGCTGGCACTACAGGTGCCCGCCACAACACTGGGCTATTTTTTTTTGTTGCAGTTGTCATTGTTATTTAGCTGGCCCAGGCCAGGTTTGAACCTGCCAGCTTCAGTACATGTGGCCGGCACCATAACCACTGTACTACAGGTGCCAAGCCAGTTTTTTTTTTTTTTTTTTGAGACAGAGTTTTACTGTGTCACCCTCAGTACAGTGATGTGACATCACAGCTCACAGCAACCTCAAACTCTTGTCGTTAAGCGATTCTCTTGCCTCCACCTCCCAAGTAGCTGGGACTATAGCCCACAATAGTGCCTGGCTATATTTTTGTTGCAATTGTCACTGTTTAGCTGGCCTGGGCCAAGTTCGAACCTGCCACCCTTGGTGTATGTGGCTGGCGCTGTAACCACTGTGCTATGGGCCCCAAGCCGAGCTCTGAGCTTTTGTTGATGGAATTTGCCCATTGGTTTCAACATGCATGTAGGAACCGAACATATGCAAACCATCTGGAGTCCAAGAAATCCTGTCATGTCTTTGATCTATTTCACAGACAGTACATCTACATGGCACACACACAGCACTAGTGGCAAATGGCATTTTAATGCTTTCCTATTTTTCTTTTTTTTTTTTTTTTTTTTTGAGACAGAGCCTCAAGCTGTCACCCTGGAGAGAGTGCCATGGCATCACAGCTCACAGCAACCTCCAATTCCTGGGCTCAAGCGAGTCTCCTGCCTCCGCCTCCCAAGTAGCTGGGACTACAGGTGCCCACCACAACGCCTGGCCATATTTTGGTTGCAGCCGTCATTGTTGTTTGGCAGGCCCGGGCTGGATTTGAACCCGCCACCTCAGGTGTACGTGGCTGGCACGGCACCTTAGCCTGTAGAGCCACAGGCGCCAAGCCCATGTGACCTGTCTTATTCCCCATTTTATCCCCAGCCCCTAAGATGGTGCTTGGTACATCATAGGTGCTCAACAAACATGTGTTGAATGAATGAATGAATGCTGGGTTCCCACAGCATCTGAAAAAATATTGGCTCTCAGAATGAATTTAATTATACAGTCATTCATTCAAACCACTATTGATGGGCTCCTCCTGTACACGTGCACCTCCTGAGAGCTGAGGACACAACTGTGAGCAGAGGCTAGCGGTCCTTGCTACTGTGGAGGCCACACTCTTAAACGGAAGCATCATTGAATGAGTAACTCAGTGAAGGACACAAGAGATAAGAACCAGTGGAGGACATGGGGTCTGCTAGCTGATTTTGAATTTGAGATCTGGGTGACATTTGAGCTGAGATGTGAATGGCAAGAAGCTAGCATGGCTGAGGTCTGTAGGACAGGTGTCCTGCAGAGGAACTAGCAGGTGTAAAGGGCCTGAGGCAGGAAGGAGCTGTTTGAGCCTGAGCCGCTAACCGACCCTCCGTGGAGGTGGCCTGTGGCTGTCACATCCCCCAGTGGAGTCGGCTGTCACCTCCAGGAGTTTGATTTCTGGAGGGCAGGTCTGGGAGACCCAAAAAGGTAAAAAAGAGGAAGCCTAAGATAAAACCATGAATGTGGCTCGGCGCCTGTGGCTCAATGGGCTGGGGTGCCAGCCTCGTACACCTGAGCTGTCGGGTTCGAATCCAGCCCGGGGCCCCCAAACAACAATGACGGCTGCAACCAAAAAACGGCCGGGCGTTGTGGCGGGCGTCTGTAGTCCCAGGTACTTGGGAGACAGAGGCAAGAGACTCGCTTGAGCCCAGGAATTGGAGGTTGCTGTGAGCTGTGATGCCATAGAACTCTATCCAGGGTGACAGCTTGAGGCTCTGTCTCAAAAACAACAACAACAACAACAACAAAAAAAAACATGAATGAGAGGCAAGAATTAACTGGATTGTAGAAGGAGATTTTCTTGAGCTAAAGAGACACTTGAGTCCAGCCAAAGCCTGAGCTCCAAGGACAGGAAAAATCTCATGGTTTTTCTACCTCCAGTAGAAAGACCAAATCACCAAAAAGAAAATCCAGTGAGGATAACCTCAGTATTCTCCTGGGACACCAATGACCAGAGATCCACAGATGCTGGGAAACAATGGTTGCCTGAGAACCCAACTTCTGGACATAAACATGTAGAAAGAAATAAGGACATTATGGATTTGTGAAAATTGAGAGGATGATTCATCTGCAGTTTACAATGGAAAGTAATGATTTTTTTTGCCTGGGGACGTTTTGTAAATGTCATGACTTGGGTGGGGGAGGGTGGGATTGCTAATGGCATTAGTGGATGGAATGTTACCTAACACCCTGCAATCCCCCCTCTATATCCACTCCCCATTATCAAGGTTGAGAAAGCCTATTCTAAACCAACTCAGAGGCTCGGCGCCAGCCACATACACCTGAGCTGGCGGGTTCGAATCCAGCCTGGGCCCGCCAAACATCAATGAAGGCTGCAACCGAAAAATGGATGGGCGTTGTGGCAGGCACCTGTAGTCCCAGCTACTTGGGAGGCAGAGGCAGGAGCCTCACTTGAACCCAGGAATTGGAGGTTGCTGTGAGCTGTGATGCCACGGCACTCTACCCAGGGTGACAGCTTGAGACTCTGTCTCAAAAAAAATAAATAAATAAAAATAAACCAACTCAGAAACCAGAACAAGAAACTCAAAACAAGGGCAGCGCCTGTGGCTCAATGGAGTAGGGCACCGGCCCCATATGCCGGAGGTGGTGGGTTCAAACCCAGCCCTAGCTTTAAAAAAAAAAAAAAGAAAGAAACTCAAAACAAGGGTCACTTTGAGGAGGAAAACCAGGGAGTGAGCAAAGAACCTTGGTAGAGGTTTATAAAAATTCACCATATGTGGTATTTATCATTATTGTTTACATATTTTATTTATTTAAGACAGAGTCTCATTCTGTCACCTGGGCTAGAGTGCAATGGCATTATCATAGCTCACTGCAGCCTTGAGCTCTGGGGCTTAAGTCTTCCTCCTGCCTCAGCCTCTGGAGTAGCTGAGACTACAGGTGCATGCAATACCACATCTGGCTAATTTTTCTATTTTTTGTAGAGATGGAGTCTCACTCTTGCTCAGGCTGGTCTTGAACTCTTGGCCTCAAGCAATCCTATTACCTTGGCTTCCTAGAGTGCTAAGATTACAGGTGTGAGCCACTGTGCCCACCCCATTCACATATTTATTAAACATTTATTAAATGTCTGTAATCTTAGCACTCTGGGAGGCCAAGATGGTGGATCACTCAAGCTCAGGAATTCAAAACCAACTTGAGCAAAAGGGAAAACCCTGTCTCTAAAAATAGCCAGGTGTGGCAGGTGCCTGTAGTCCCAGCTACTTGGGACGAATACAAATATTTACAACTTGGAAAAACCTAGCATTGGGGAGAGAGGAATGAGTGGCGGTAAAACCAGTAACTGGTCCCTATGACTGGGATTGGGGCATGAGGGCAAAATAGAACCTCTTAGGGGTGGTGGTTTGGCTTTAACTGATTCCACTAATGCCTGTTCTTTTCCTTGCATTTTCTTTCTTGTTGATTTGTAAGGACTCTTTACATATGAAGAGTAGTTTCACCTTCTGTGGTATCAGCTACCCACAGTCAACTGCAGTCTGAAAATATTAAATGGAAAATTCTAGAAATAAACAATTTATAGTTTTAAACTTAAAGTTTTAAATGGCATGCTGTTCTGAGTAGCATGATAAAATTCATGCTGTCCCATGTGGGACATGACTCCTTCTATAAACCAGCTTATCTATGCTGTATATGTTCCCTGCCCATTAGTCTCAGTGATCAGATCACTGTCACAGTATTGCAGTGCCAGTAGTCAAGTAACCTTTCTTTTACTTAGTAATAGTCCCAAAGTGCAAGAACAGAGATGCTGGGAATTTGGATATGCCAAAAAGAAGACATCAAGTGCTTCCTGTAAATGAAAAGGTGAAAGTTCTCAACTTAATAAGGAAAGAAAAAACCCACACTGAGGTTGCTAAGATCATGGTATGAACAAACATCTATCCCTGCAATTGAGAAGAAGGAAAAAGAAATTCGTGCTAGTTTTGCCGTCACACATCAAACTGTGAAAGTTATAGCCACAGTGCTTAGTTAAGATGGGAAGGCATGAAGAGATGTGTTCTGATTGATGGCAATCAGGTTCAGTACCATCCATGGTTTCAGGCATCCAGTGGGGGTCTTGGAATGTAGCCTCCTTGGATAAGGGAGAATTATTGTACTCTCTGCTGGTTACTTCTTTTTCTCCCAATCTATTGTTCCTCCATCTTATTTTTTTGAGACAGGATCTTGCTCTGTTGCCCAGGCCAGACTGTAGTGGCATCATGATAGCTCACTGCACCCTCAAACTATTGGGCTCAAGTAATCCTCCTGCCTCAGGCTCCCTCCTCTCTTTTTTTTTGAGACCAGGTCTTACTATGTTACCCAGGCTAATCTTGAACTTCTGGCCTCAAGAAATCTTCCCACCTTGGTCTCCCAAAGTGCCAGGATTACAGGTATAAGCCACCGTCCCAGCCCAGTGGTTTTTCTAAATGGAGGGGTTCTCCCTCACTCCCACACGTTCTTGGTGGGGCCGGAACAGCTCAAGGGAGGGTAGTGAGGGAAGAGGCTTGCTTCCCTCCTTGTTGGCTAGATCTTATTAATGCAATCACAATCCTCTTCCCTTTGCCATGCACTAAAGATTCCACTCATTTGGTCCCTTAAAACCTCAAGCAAGCGGGCAGTGCCTGTGGCTCAGTGAGTAGGGAGTCGGCACCATATACCGAGGGTGGCAGGTTCAAACCCGGCCCGGCCAAACTGCAACAAAAAAATAGCGGGGCGCTCTGGTGGGCACCTGTAGTCCCAGCTACTCAGAAGGCTGAGACAAGAGAATCACCTAAGCCCAAGAGCTGGAGGTTGCTGTGAGCTGTGACTCCATTGCACTCTACTGAGGGCGATAAAGTGAGATTCTGTCTCAAAAAAAAAAAAAAAAAGGGAAATGTTGCTCTTCTTAGAGCCAGTTACATCTGTGTACTGGTGTGAGAAAGAACCTCCCGGCTTCCCTTTCAGCAAGGCTGAGGTTGCTGAGGATTCACCAGTTTGTCCAATAAACTTTACTGGATGCCTCTTTGGGCTGTGCTACAGACAGTGATCAACCTATCCTCTTGGGTCTTACTGGTAGAAGGGGCTGGAACCCCAAGTCTACAATGGGAGATGCTGGGGCTTGGGGACTCAGCATCAGGCCAGAGATGGCTTTTCCAAGGACCAGTTACCTCTTGGCATTATCTATTTTAGGACATTCAGCAGCAACTCTGGGGCCTTCGCTGGGTGGGGCTGGGGGGCTGATAGGAAGCCCTCCCCAGGCCTTGGTTCAAGTCTCTGATCTCCCCGAGATTCTGCTGCTCACCTTTTCCAGGTCTCATTGTAAAAATGGGAAGATTGGACTTGTGGAAACCCAAATTGCTTCTTCCTCTGAAGTCTGAAGTTTGCAGTGTCTGAATAGTTGGAAGGAATCAACATTCCCATTTTATAGATGGGAAATTGAGGCTCAGAGTGTAGTCCCAAGTGGCCCAGTGAGCACCTCACATTGCCACGCAAACAACTCAGTTGCTTCCAGCTTCCTCAGCCCCAAGAAAGTCTTAGCAGCTCTTATCCCAAAACAGACATGTAAAAGTTAATCATTCTTCCCATAAGTATGTGCTTGGTGCTTCTAAGGAAACTGAAAAGCCCAACCCTGGATTCTGCTCCTTATAGGAGCTCCCAGTCTAGGGCAGACAGGGCCAGATACTTGTTAGGGGTCAGACCTAGGCTAGAAGAAGGGATTGGGATATTGAAGCTGAGTCTTTGAAGGATGTGTAGGAGTTCACTAAGGAGAGTGCAAGTGGAAGAAAGAGCAAATGGAAAAGTGTGGAAGGAAAAGAAAACAAGTCCTATTCAAAGACCCTTATGTAGTTTATTTCACCGAAAGCCATACGTAATTTATTTGGGGGAGTAGAGATTGGACCCTGTAAAAATCTAGAATGTCAGGATGAGAAGTCTCTTGGGGGTGATGGGGAGCTATAGAGGTGTGTGAACAAGGAGGGATGAGGGCAGATTCATTGTTTAATGGTCCCTCTAGGTCTGGCACAGTGCCAGGTTGGACTATGGGAGCCCGGGGAGTAGGCGAGCTTAAAGTTGAGGTTCAGGAAGGCAGGCAGGAGAAATTCCCTTTCCCATCACAGGACAGGTAAAAACACTGAGTCCCATTTTTAGGGGATGAAGTGAGGCTCTGATTGGTGCTCACTGCGGAGAGAAAAACCTGGGTCCTTATACCAGTTCGTTTCCTACACCCTGTGTTGAAGGATTGAGTCTTTGAGAAAGTCCTATCCCTGGCTTGGCGCCTGTGGCTCAAGTGGCTAAGGCGCCAGCTACGTACACCTGAGCTGGCGGGTTCGAATTCAGCCCGGGCCCGCCAAACAACTATGATGGCTGCAACCAAACAATGGCCGGGTGTTGTGGCGGGCGCCTGTAATCCCAGCTACTTGGGAGGTGGAGGCAAGAGACTCGCTTGAGCCCAGGAATTGGAGGTTGCTGTGAGCTGTGATGCCACAGCACTCTATCCAGGGTGACAGCTTGAGGCTCTGTCTCAAAAAAAAAAAAAAGAAAGAAAGAAAGTCCTATCCCTGGGGAGATCCCAAAGGCCCTTCTGGACCCTGCATCCAGACCCTGAGAGAAGACACTGGCTTCACACAGTGTCAGATTTTAACCCCATTTCAGATACACCTAGGACCCATGTGGGGAGTCAGGATTTAAGTCCCACTTCACCCTGAGTTGAGATCTATGACTACTTCTATTCTTTGTTTCCTCATTAGGACCTGAGAATGCTGAGCCACCCCCCCACACACACACGCACACAAAATGGGGCCACAGTTCCTTGTGACAGTCAAAGGGCCAAGCATATCCCAGCTCTGTGTCCTGATTCCTTTGATTCACCCCCAGCATCACCCACTCACAGACAGGGACACTGAGGCTCAGTGCAGTGCAGGATCAGAACCCAGGACCTGAACAGGTAGGTCCGCCCACCCCATATGCCCCACAACATGGAGTTATCAGGAGATTCTCTGACTAGATCTCAGCACCTCTCAGAATCTTTCATGAGGAACCTTGTCACTGGTGGCACCAAATATCTCTCAAAGGATACAGGACTTGGGTGTGGGGCACTGTAGAGAGCGGGCTGGGAGATGGCAGAGCCCTCAGCCTGGGGAACATTCAGAGAATGAACCGCCAACTGCTTCTCCCCCATTCTCAAACAGCCATACTCCTTTCTTCATGCTCCCTCAGCCAGAAGTCAAGTAGCCCTTTTTTTGTCTAGTTAACTATGCAGAGATCCTTGAGATCGCTCTGGCTTTCTCCTTGTCATTTGCTAATAAAGTTAAGTAGTTACCACTAAGTCACATAGTTCTTCCTTTGTTTTGTTAACTATGCTGGGATCATTGTGATCTTTCCTTTCTTGCTCCTTATCATATGTTAACGAAGTTGAGTACAAGCCATTAACAAGATGGTTTTTCTCTGTTAAAGTTATTTACGTTTTCCTGTTGTACTAGAAGACCAAAACTGTGTCTTTTGTTTATGCTATTTCCCCATGTTGTCTAGGCTACCTTCCCCTGGACAACCCTGTACAGATACTATCAAATAAAGCTGATTTTGTGCTTTGGTGCCGGCTGTAGCCATCAGCTCAGTCAGTCCTCCTGGTCCCATCCTTTGTTTCCGTGTCTTGTCTTGTGCTATATTTTCCTCATTCCCCACCAATTCCACTCTGGTTCGCTCGCCTTCACCGCGCTGGTTTGCGACAGGGCACAGGTCAGCCAATGCTTGGCCATCCTAGGCACAGCCAGGTGATTGAATCTGTTGTAAATATGCATGGGTCCTTTTGAACTGACCCACTGGCCATGAAGTATCTGCTGGGGACCTACTGAATGCTGTGATCAAGCTAGCCTTGCTTTCACTATATGAATACATTAATGATATTGACAATTAGTGGCTGTGCCATGATAAATGCTACAGAGGAAGGAAGAGTCCACAGGGGGACATAGCAATCTGGGCATCAGGAAGCTCCCGAAGGATGATGGGGGAGATTCCCTTCCTAGGTGAAGGGAATCCCAGGAAGAGGGCAGAGAAATTGCAAAGGCACTGGGCTAGGCATGAATTTAAGGTGTTGGTGGCAGAAGGAGACTGGTTTGGTTGGAGCAGGGTGGGAGGAGGGAAATGTTGGTGGGTTTAACAGAGCATGTTGGGGTGGGATAGTATAATGGGGCAGACTATGAAAAACCTCATTTTTTGTGAGGAGCAATGGGGAGCCATGGAAGGTTGGGAGGGGAATCACATTTATTATGCCTTTAAGGAGTCCTTCATGACTGCCAAATGGGTAGGGACAATCAGGGCAGAGGAAGAGGCCAGGGCAGTGTCCAGGTAGAAAAGTCTGGTGGGCTTAAAAAATCTGCCAACGAGCAGAGATTAAGAAGTGGGCACGTTCAGGAAGTATGATAAGGAGAGTCATTGATGTTTAGAGCCTGGATGTAGGGGGTGGAAAAGGAAGGAGACCAAGGGGAACAGAATGTGAGAAGCCTCTGAGCCTTTCAATGAGGCCATTGAGGGGCATGAGGAGACTCAGTCTGGTTGGTACATAATAGAATATAAACTAGGACAGTCCAACAATTTCTTTCTTTTTTTTTTTAAAGATGGAGTCTTGCTATGTTACACAGGCTGGCCTTGAATCCTGAATGCAGGTGATCCTCTCTACAGCCTCTGGAGTAGCTGAGACCACAGCCTTCCCCCCACCCCCTGCAGTTTTTGGCTGGGGCTGGGTTTGAACCCGCCACTTCTGGCATATGGGGCCAGCGCCCTACTCCTTTAAGCCACAGGCGCTGCCCAACCACAGCCTTTTGATAGTGGAGGAACACATCTATATTTTGCTTGCACAGGGCAGGGCCTCCTCTGGGCTTCTGCTCAAGGTGGGTGGAAGAGCTTCACTCCAAGTGGGACATGGAGCTACCAGTGTACAGGGTCACAGCAGTGACTTCTGTGCTGACTCTCTGGAACCCTTGCCTGTTACCCACTACCAACCCCATCAGTTCTGCCTGGGGCTATTTGATGACTTTGCCATGCCCCAGATGCCACTTCCTTGAGCGCACACAGAAAAGCCACTGTTTTCCTTTGTCGGGACCCAGTAGCTTCCCCGTGGGGTGTGGCTGCCAGCTACTGATTTATAACTTGTGAGATCTAGTAGGCCTCAGAAAATGCATGTGATTCAATTAAGACAAGTCAGGTAGAGCCAGGCTGGCTCACACCTGTCATCCCAGTACTTTGGGAGGCTGACGTAGGAAAATTACTTGAGGCCAGTAGTTTGAGAGACCAGCCTGGGCAACATAGTGAGACCTTATCTCTACACAGGTGTGGTGGCACCTGTGAAGTCCCAGCTGCTTCAGAGGCTGGAGTAGGAAGATCACTGGAGCCCAGTAGTTGGAGGCCACAGAGAGGTATGACGCTACTGCGATCTAGCCTGGGTGACCAAGCAAGACCCTATCTCAAAAATACCCTAACCAAACAAACAGGAAAGCTTATATGGAGGTGAGGGGCAAGGACCAAGAGGCACTGACTCCAAGTCTTCCTAATGCACTTAAGAGCTGAATGGTCATAGCACTGAAATGTTCAGGATATATTTAATGAACAAGAAAGGTTGCATATTAGTGAAGTACTGAATATTAATGAACCACTAAAATACGTAAAAGGTACCCAGTATTTATAGTATATAAAATTTTTGCAGCAATAAAAGGCTGCAATTCATATTCATGAAAAGTTAGTAAATTTTGTTTTGTTTTTTTTTTTTTTGTAGAGACAGAGTCTCACTTTATCACCCTTGGTAGAGCCCCATGGCACCACACAGCTCACAGCAAACTCCAACTCCTGGGCTTAGGCAATTCTCTTGCCTCAGCCTCCCAAGTAGCAGGGATTACAGGTGCCCGCCACAATGCCTGGCTATTTTTCTGTTTTGCAGTTCAGCTGGGGCCGGGTTTGAACCCTCCACCCTCAGTATAAGGGGCCGGCGCCCTACTCGCTGAGCCACAGGCGCCGCCCAACATTAGTAAATATTAACAGTATTGTGGTTAACATTAACATGCTACTAACAGTCCCAAGGCACCAAACATTCATGCTCACTGAATATTCATGGCTCATTCATTGCCTATATACAGTAGTAAATATTAAGGACTCATTGAATATTAATGAGCTTCTAGAGCTACAGAAATAGTTTCCAGCTCAGCAAAGCAGGCTGAACTCAGACCCCCTGACCTCTGCCGTCACTTCCAGGTGACTCCCAAGGCCAGACTGTCAGGTGGTAGCTTGTGGTTCCAGGAACTTTTGACTTTCAAGCCAGTTCTTATCGCTGTTTCCCAGGAGGCCTTCCAGGCTGAGAGATAACAGAGGTTATCTCTCCAGTGAATGTCAGGCCCCACCTGCTAGCTCACTCTGTCCCTGGACTGTTCTATGAAGAGACCTGCCCACACTGACTCACAGACTAAGTAAGGTCTTAGAGTCAAGGTGATTCCCCATGTGATGCTCCCATTTTCCATATGAGGAAACTGAGGTTCTTTTTTTTAAATGATGCTTTTATTTTTAACTTTTATTTATTTTGAGACAGTGTCTCACTCTGTGGCCCTGGGTTGAGGGCCATGGTGTCATCATAGCTCAACAACCTCAAACTTGGGCTTGGGCAATCCTCATTTTAGCATTCCAAGTAGCGGGGACTACAGGTGCCTGCCATGATGCTGGTTAATTTTTCTATTTTTTTTGCAGTTTTGGCCAGGGCCGGATTCGAACCCGCCACCTCTGGTGTATGGGGCCAGCGCACTACTCCTTGAGCCACAGGTGCTGCCCTAATTTTTCTATTTTTAGTAAAGATGGCATCTTGCTCTTGCTCAGGCTGGTTTCAAACTCCTGAGCTAAAGCAATCCACCAGCCTCAGCCTCCCACGGTGCTACGTGACCACTGGAAACTGAGGTTCGATAGGGCTACTTCTGGATCCCTTTCCTGGCCTGTCAGACACCCCACACCCATCCTCAGCTCCAGAGACTCCAGGCCTGGCTGGAGTAACCCTGACTGGCTTGGCCACTGGCTCTGTCTGGGTATCAGCAAAGCCCCACTTTACCTTGCTCAGCAGCTGTGAGGACTGACCGCTGAGCTGATGACCTTAAAGCAGCCTTGGTGGCCCCTGAAGAAAGACCTAACTACTGACCATCCATAGGATGCGAAACAGGTAACTGAGACTCCGGGCTTTAGCATCGTCATCTGCAAAAGCTGCCATGGTGGCAGCTGCCAACTATCAGCATTGCTGAGGCCATCATCATTCTGGCAATTCCCACCAGCCCGAAACTAGGATTTGGAATATTCTGAGGCTGTCAAAAGGTGAAGCAAGGGGTAGAAGGTGACAGAAGCATCTGAGAAACCCTATTTGTATGCATAAGGGCTTGAATCCTGGAAAAGGTTGGAGGATCAAGGGACAGCTCCAAGATGCAGCCTTTTCTTCTTCAAGCAACGTTGAGACATTAATAGCACCACCAGCTACCTTTATCACCTGCACACTTGTGGTTGCTCTAAGAAAGTGCTGAGTGTGTGCCTGAATTTAGGGTCTGGGGACACAGCCAAAATGATGGAGAGAAACCCTTGTGCTCAAGGAGCTAATGTGCTAACAGGGGACGGAGCCAACACAGCCAACTGAGGCTGGGGAGGGTGGTAGGATTTGAACCCTGATTTACCTGACCCTGAGTGTGGTTCCTAATCAATCCATGCCAGTTTCATCTTCCAGTAATGCTGGTCTGTTCCCTTTTTATAAGGAGCAAGAGTTGCTTTTGTAAACAGAAGAAAAAGCCCAGTAAAGATAATTCCTTAGAAAGACTCATATGGCCAGATCCTGCTATAGTAAAATCATGTGTGCAGTGGGTTTTATGTCAATATATAACCAGTATTCATGCTAAATACCTGGGTGTGGAGAAAGGGACTGGGTGGGGACAGGGAGACACATATACTTCAGACTTTGGTGTCCAGAGGCTCTCTAATAGATGACTCATTACACAAGCTGGCTTTCCCCTTTGCGGGAACTGCCTGGGGCACCAGGGATGGGTCCAGGAAGGGATTTGAGGCTGGACAGGGGCCCTTGAACAAATGCCAGTCCTGGCCCAGCAGAGCCTTAAAGGGCATCTCTGGGCTTACTTTCTAGATGTGGTCCTTCTTCTTGGTGGGATTCTGGCTTGGCTTGATTGTTCCCTATGATGGGGAACTCACTACCAACATACAAACTAAAGGAAATCCCAATAAATGGAAGTTAAGGGCAGAAACTGGGCTCCCACCCAACCTCCCTTCTTGATCTCTGTGTGCTGGAGAGGGGGGCAGGCTGTGCATACGAGATCAACCTTGGACCCTTTCCACAGTCTGATGGGAACTGAAATCTCATGGACCCCTCCTCTGGTGACTTCTGGACCCCCATCCCCTCAGGCTGATCAGCGCCCTCCTCTGCAATATTCACAATATCATTTCTGTCATGCAAAGATAAATGTTACGAATCAGAATATAATGTGCTGCATAATCAGAATTAGTGTTAACATGCCAGGTCCTGTGGACAACCTTGTCACCATCTTCTCTCTAAACTCCACACCTGTACTAGGAGGGGGGCTGTGTTGGCCCCATTTCTATGGATAGGGAAACTGAGGCACACAGAGTTCAAGGAACTTGCCTAAGGGAGGTTGGGTGAGAGCCCAGTTCCTGCCATTAACTTCCATTTGATGATACTTCCTTTAGTTTGCTATGCTGGTAGTGAGTTCCCCATCACTGGGGATAATCAAGGCAAGCCAGAATTGCACACGGGCATGCTCTGTTGAAGAGGGACCACATGGGCATGCTCTGTTGCTCATGGGAGGCCTGGGCAAGTTCCTGTGCTGTTCTGGGCAGGAGGAGAAGTCACCTAGACCTAAAAGTATCTTACTGGCTCTTCCTGGGTTAACCCAGCCCTGTGCTGGGGTCTCTGGGTTGAGCTGGCTTATCTGTTTTTCACCTGGAGCAGAGAAGCTCCAATGGTTCCCCCATATCCAGAGCACCTGGCAGTAACCGCCACACCTGAAGTTAAGGGAGGGAGGAAAAGAGGCTGTCCAGGCTGGGCTGGGTGAACACCAGGTTAGGTGTGGAGCCCAGTTGTCTGATTTGGGGGTCATGCCTCTTCCTCCTAACTCCAAGGATATTTGCCTTGCCTAGTATGGTGGCCACCTTGAGGACTGACCCTGAAACCCAGATCTGAACTATAGGAGGTCGTGGTCTGAGTTGGGGGAGCCTCAGTTTCCACTTTTTTTTTTTTTTTTTTTTGAGACAGAGCCTCAAGCTGTCACCCTGGATAGAGTGCTGTGACATCACAGCTCACAGCAACCTCCAATTCTTGGGCTCAAGTGAGTCTCTTGCCTCCGCCTCCCAAGTAGCTGGGACTACAGGCACCCGCCACAACGCCCGGCTGTCATTCCAACCAATTTCTTAACCTCGATGATGTCCCGCTCAAGCTGCCACTTAGCCATAGAAGGCAAACCAACACTCCCCTAGGTCCTGTGAAGGGAGGTCCAACTCCACCCAGAGTTCTCTCAGTCACACCACATCCACACACTCACATACCTCTTAACAGACCGGCCAGTGATCTAATGCCCAAGGAGTTTGTCAGGCTCCTTCTTCCACCTAAACTGTAGTGGGAACCCCAGATCTATTATACCTTGCCTTAGATGTCTCCCTGTGTAGGTACCTCTTACTGCATGCCAGTTCCTCCCAGTGTTTGTCTACTTGAAGACCCAGCTGTGGGGGTTCCTTTCTCCACCCAGTCGAGGCATCCACACAGAGAGACCAAACTGCTTCCCTCTCACGCCAAGTGGTTCACATCACCCAGGCCAATCAGGGGCCCCCAAGTGGGTGTCCAGAGAATTGGCAGCAACTACCAGGTGCGTGTTCTCTCCAAGGGTGATCTCGCTTCCCAGTCAGGGAACCAAAAATGTTACAGGAAGGCAAGGCCCAAGGGAGAGAAAGAGCACCCAAACACCATGTTTATAAGAGGAAGGGCTTTAATTACTGGCTGGGAGCTTAATGGCATAGAATTCCAAATGGCCGCACTCCCCAACTGGCTTGGTCTTTCCCTTTTTTATCAACAGTCAAAAGTTCCAACCCATAGGTACCCTTCTCATTGGCCAGTTTGAATCAAGCAGGAGATGCTATTCCAGCCCCTACAGAACTACAGGATTACACGGAACTTGGAAATTTCCAAGTTCCAGGAAGTTAAGTTTACAAATTCCCAAGAGCTGAGTCACCATGAAGAGGACCCTGCAGATGTATCCTTGTGGTCTCCCTGAGAAGACCTGTTCTCCTAGACCCTACCTTTCTGAGGTATCCTCTCTCAGTATTTCTAGATTTTACTCTGATACCCTTTAGAATACACTGGAAAAGCATGGATTGCAAGTACTATAGTTAGTTGGATTTAGGCTGGGTTGAAAGATTGTGCATAGTGATGATTTATGACTTTAAGTGATCTTGGAGCATGTTTCTGGTGGCATGCCAGAAGGGTCTACCCTCAGTGAATCTTTTGCCATGTTTTTTTTTATTTGAAACATGTCACTATGTTGCCCTTGGTAGAGTGCAGTGGAATCACAGCTCACAGCAACCTCAAACTCTTGAGCTTAAGTGATTCTCTTGCTGTAGTCCCAAGCGCCCGGGACTACAGGTGACTGCCACAATTGACCCAGCTATTTTTTCATTGTAGTTGTTGTTTAGCAGGCTCAGGCTGGGTTTGAACCTACTAACCCCAGTATATGTGGCTGGCTCCCTAGCTGCTGAGCTATAGGTGCTGAGCCCTTTGCCATATTTTTATCAATAGTTAATGGCACAAAACTGAAAGAATGGCACATACATTGTATGATAAAACCTGCAATGACCTCAGAATGCAGAGGAATAAGAACAGTTTCATGTGTGGTCAGCTGTTTTAACATATACTTTCTTCTGAAGGGTGAAAAGAAAACAGAAACATAAGTATAAGGTTGAAATTTGTGACTAAACCAGTAACACATGAAAGTTTGAATTTAAAAGTTTATGTAAATTGCAGCTCTTCAGTTCATTCATGAAGCCCACGTAACCTTTAATGCTCAAACTAAACTCATACATCAACACTCACATAGAATAACTTTTATGAAATAGGCTCACATGGAAAGATAAATGAAAATTCTGAATTCAGTCTTAGGAAATAATTTTTTTTTTTCTTGAAAACAGTGTTACTATGTTGCCCTCGGTAAAGTGGTATAATGTCACAGCTCACAGCAACCTCAAACTCTTAGGCTTAAGTAATTCTCTTTTCCCTCAGCCTCCCAAGTAGCTGGGACTACAGGTGCCCAACACAATGCCCAGCTAATTTTTTTGTTGTAGTTGTTGTTTAGCTGGCCCCGGGCCAGGTTTGAACCTGCCAGCCTCGGTGTATGTGGCCAGCACCCTAACCACTGAACAATGGGCACCGAGCCCAGTCTTAAGAAATCATTTAATTATATAAAATGACGCCTACTAAAAACAAGTCGAGTTTATCCTAGGATGTGCTTTGATATTAGGAAGTACATTGATAAAATGATCTTGTGACAAGAAAAACACTAGTCATCTTAATGGATGCTTAAATGGCTCTAAGAAATTAATTGCCATTCTTGTTAGAAATTCTTTGAAATGTCATAGTTAACACAGTGATTTGGAGGGTTCACCACTTAAGCTGATTTGCTGCTAGCATTAATAAAAGAAATGTAGTTTTGTTTTGCCCATGTTAGTTTTGTTTCATTTTAGGCATATGATTTTCAGTGCAATTTAGTCCATGCTGGTTATCAAGAAGGGTTATTAACAAATGTGTGCAGCCAGAGCACAGAAATAGGAAGGTAAATGGTGGAACCCAGAGCATGATGGACAAGTGGGTCTCGGAATTAAAACTACTAAGCTAGAAGAAAAGAATATGTGATAGCTACCTTGTAGTTGTTAAAAGGGAGCCATTGACCAGTTGGATTGAGTATATTCTTTGGTATAGCATTCATCAGATGTAGGGCCAGAGGAGTAAAGACAGATGGAAAAACTTTCTTTTTTTTTTTGCTTTTATTTCAGTTTGCTTGTACTCTTAGTTTCCTTGTTTTTGGGGGTTGTTTTTTTTTTTTTTTTTTTTTTTTACATTGTCCTTGCTTGTAGTGATTCTTCTTGCCAGTTGCCTCCCACATTAGCTGGGATTACGGGTGCCCACCACAACGCCCGGCGGTGTTCTGTGTTGGTGGTAGAGACGGGGTCTTTTCTCTGGCTCACTCTTGCTGGTCTCGAACCGTGAGCACTGGAAATCCACCCGCCTCGGCCTCCCACAGCGCTGGGATTACAGACGTGCGCCATCACGCCCGGCCAGAAAAACTTTCTTTTGAAACTTTTTAACAATAAGAAAGTTAATGTTTTATGCAAAAATTACATTTTCTGTGTTGGAGTGTCTGTCACCTGTCATGGTCATAGTGGAGGATCATGCTGTGGTTATATCATTGCTCTGATCTCTTCCTGCTTTCAAGCTTCTGTTTTGTTTCTGATTGTCTTTTTCATACGCTCTCTTATGGCTCAGCATCTGAAAGATTTTGTTTTTCTGTGCTGTGTAAGTTCATTGTATGACTTCTTGGTTAATAGTAGTCAGCAAATGAGAAAGAATAGAGAATGAGAGTTCAATAAAACCTGTGTTCACTTACAATGCAGAAATTTTGTGGGCAGCTTTTTTTTTAAAAAAGGTATATTTAGGCTCGGCGCCTGTGGCTCAATGGGCTAAGGTGCCAGCCATGTACACCTGAGCTGGCAGGTTCGAATCCAGCCTGGGCCCACCAAACAACACTGACGGTTGAAACCAAAAAAGGGCCGAGTGTTGTGGGCGCCTGTAGTCCCAGCTACTTGGGAGGCGGAGGCAGGAGACTCACTTGAGCCCAGGAATTGGAGCTGTGAGCTGTGATGCCATGGCACTCTATCCAGGGTAATAGCTTGAGGCTCTGTCTCAAAAAAAAAAATAAAAAATAAAAAGGTATATTTTAGTAAATACTATTTCTTATAAACAACTTTATAAAGCATTAAGAAGTTAAAAAATATTTCTCCTGAAGAGAATGTTAACATTTTGATGGTAATGTTAGCACCTTTCCTTGTATGCCAGGTTGAATCTTCAAATGCAGTTTTATAATACCTGTCAGAACAAACCGTATGTTAATCTAAGACATTCAGAAAACTTTTTATGTTTTTCTGTATTAAAGGACAATTTTATATGTTATTTTCCTACCCCACTCCCTGGGAAATTGAATGGTTGTTTTGCTATTAATAAGGAGGTATTCTAAGGACAGGAAACAAAAGAGTAAGGATAAATATGAATCTTTTTTGTACATTTATGATCATAAAGTGGAAGCACACAGTGAACTTTAGGTTTATGAATAAAAATTGTCAATCTATTTTCAGACATCTAAGTGTGAGTCAAATATGAATTCCAAATAGTTTTACCTGTTACACAATCTAGAATACTAATATTTGCTACAGCAGCATTCTAGCAATCCACTTTTTGTGCTGTGATGTTACGAATAGTTATAAAAATTTAAAATGTATACGTACACTTGCATAATGTATACATATGCCTGTGGAGGTATTTGCCAGTCCTATGAAGAAGCAGTAACAAATATTAAAAATTTTAAAGTATCACTCTATAGCATCACATTTTTACACCCATAATTTCATTATACATAGCCATTTACATTTCTCCATGGAATCTGTTATTCATGTCGGTAAATACATTTTATTTTTGCATATAACTTTAGAATAATTTTGTTTCTCTCTCTTTACAGCCATTCTATATGAAGTTAAATTTGTATTAATGGTTGTAAAGTTCAGGTAACAGGGATTAACCAACACTGACTAGTTTAGGTTTTCATATATTTTCTGAGGGATTAGATGTCTATTTTTAGATTTACTAATTTACAAATTTACTAATTTGTACCTCAACTGGATTTTGGCATTTTTGTAGGTTTCAATATTCACCATTTTTATATTGCAGAATCAAGGAATTATTTAATGATTTAAAGTTTCATGTTGCTATGCAAACAGGACATATGTAGTAATTAGGTGTTACTGAGATGACAAGTGTGTAGGGATGTTGACTGACCCCTCTGTAGTTGTACGTCAGGGAGGTAGGGAAGGAAAAGGAGTTTGGTTATTGTTGCTTCTACGTCTGTTTCAAGTTGAAGGGTCAATTGATAGTCAAGACAAAAGAAAATCTTCAGTGTGAAATATCAAAGGAAGAAAAAGGGGTGCACCACAAAGACAGGCACTGTCTTTTTCTTGTATCTGAAGTTCTTTTAGTTTCTTTCCATAGCAGAGAACAAGAGATAGGTTAAATGAACTTTTAAGTAGAAACTTTCTAAATTAAATAAATCTTATGTGTTTTTTTGTCTTCCAATTCTTGCCTATCAACATATAAAAAATCAAATTAAGATATTAATCTTGTGAGGCAGCCAGAATGATAAGCCACTCTCTTAGCCCCTTGCTCAGCATTCACACATACTCAGTCTCCTCCTGAACCCCTGTGTTATATGCACTCTTTGTGTGGGAGGTAGGCCCATGTGTCATTTAAAACATGTACTGGTAATTTTCTGTTCTACTTTGATCCTAGTAGAGGATTACTGTTTTCAACCTCCCCCTCCAAAAGATGAGCTTTAGATACAGTATAATTTAACTTTATCTCATCCCCACTTTTCTTTTTTTCCTCGAGTCAGCTTTTTCTAACTTGACTCACACCCTGTTTTAGTTTTAGAGGTCCTCAGGTAGCATTGGAGTCCAAGAAACCCTGATTCTAACCTAGACAGGCTGGTTTCTGTGAGATGGCTTCCTTCTACATCTACTTCTGGAAAATGTGTTTTGAAATACTAGGCTTATGTTACTGCCTCAAGCATATTACATATATCATATGTCTCCTAAATAGATGAGGTTTTAATCTAAGAATTTTTTCAACTCTGACCTGTGTTATTTAACTTTTCTGAGACTAACACATTTGCCATTACTACCATATATGTACTCTGAAGAGGACTTTGTTTTTCACATTTCCAGTGGCATCCGTATTTTTGAGAAATAGTAAAGAATAACAGCTAGATGTGATTCTCATATAATGCAAACCAATTTTAGAAGGACTCTAGTGTCTGAGTGGTTATTATTTAAGTAGTTTGACAGTAAAATAAGGTTATAAAATAAGTTTGTCAGTTATTTAGAGTATGAAGAATATGCCATTGTTTCTTATTACCAATGTTTAATAATCTGAGCAATAGCAAAAAAGGGAAAGGATGTCTAGAGGTTGCCATCCAGTCTAGCTTTGTGGTCCTACCCAGAGGACCGGATCAGACTGGATCTGGGTCAGACCGGATCCAGATCCTAGAAACCCAGAGTTTCTAAGATAGTTGTGCCTTGTAATTGTCCCTTCTAGCTACAGAAATCTGTGCTTTAGATATCAAGCTTATAATAGTTGACTGGCAGTGCTTTAGGATGCTAACCTTAATGTTTTGTACTGTTAGTATCTCATTACTTGGTGCCAAAATGGCCTCCATCAGCCAGCTGTAGGGTAGTAATATTGCTTAATTTCCTCTTATACATTTAAGATGGTTTTTTTTCCTCTGAAGGTTTAGTTGTTTACCCTAAAAAATTTAGGTTAAAGGGGAAGAATGCATAGATCTTTAAGCCTAAACTTTAATATACATATATATGTATGTGTATGTTTGTGTATATATATATGTATACATATATGTGTGTGTGTCTATGTACATGTATGTATTAGAATTATACTCAATTCTAAAGTATATTTTCATATAATACCAATTATAAATATTTCTTACATGTATTTAATTTGTATTTTTAACAGCATGAACAGGTAATTTCAAAGTCATAAACCTCTTAGGATTTCACCTACCTGGTAGGTGATATCATGGTAGTCAACGTTTTTATTTCTGGGTATTATATCATAAATCTTGAATAGTCATCTTATCCTCATTTCTTTATGACCTATTGCTATCAGGTTGGTTCGCTTTTGGATTGGGTAACTTTACTCAGATGATTACCACATAAGAGAGCAAACAATATAATTCAAGTTAGAATTGAAGCAGTTCTGGTTGTGCTATAGTGGCTAGTTTCACTAATAAGGAAGCCCTGATTTAAATCAAATCTTATGAGTCCTCTATTTTAGTTTAAAATTTCTTTACAGATAAAATTACTAACATCCACATACATGGTGCATATACATTAATAAAAGTATATATAAAGTATATTTTTATTTCTGGGTAAAAGCGTTATGTATTACTCCAGCATTGTGCTTTATGTTTGAATGTCAACTTGCTCTTATGTCACAGCAGCTGTTGAGAGCCAAGATACGTTCATGTTAAAATGAAGACTGTTATGAAAGAGGAGAGTAGAGTGGAGTGCTATGTAGTGAGTAGCTGCCATATAGTTGTGCTGAAACTAGTGAACGTACGACTGAGAATGTCCGGTGGTGCAGCGCTTCTCTCCTGTGAACTAACAGCCAGATTGTTTGTAATTTCCCATGCTATTTAAAACAGGGTTCTCATGTATCAGCCATCTTCTGTAAGGGTGCCCAGTGTGACTTCGGTTGATCCTGCTGCTATTCGGCCTTCATTAACAGACTACTCAGTACCATTCCACCACACGCCGATATCAAGCATGTCATCAGATTTGCCAGGT
>CAUYRH010024964.1:0-13513 GCA_963574655.1 Perodicticus potto | reverse complement strand
TGGCTCAACGGGCTAAGGCTCCAGCCACGTACACCTGAGCTGGCGGGTTCGAATCCGGCCCTGGCCCGCCAAACAACAATGACAGCTGCAACCAAAAAATGGCCAGGCATTGTGGCGGGTGCCTGTAGTCCCAGCTACTTGGGAGGCGGAGGCAAGAGACTCGCTTGAGCCCAGAAGTTGGAGGTTGCTGTGAGCTGTGATGCCATGGCACTCTCTCCAGGGTGACAGCTTGAGGCTCTGTCTCAAAAAAAAAAAGAATGTCATCCTTTGGAGTTCCTCATGCCCTCCTCCCCATCTCATAACTTTCCTACTTCTTTGTAGATAACCACTATTCCAAAATTGTATATTTATCTCCCTCACCCCATTTTTCTTTACGGTTTTATCACATACAATTGCATCTCCAAACCACACATTGTTTGGTTTTGCATAAGTTTTCTGAGGCTTGATTTTTTTATCATTATGTTCATGAGATTCAGCCATGTTACTATGTGTAGATGATTCATTATCTTGACTGCTATATTCACTGCATGAATATATAATTTCCCCATTTTACTGTAAAGGACATTTCAGATATCTTACATACAAACAATATGATTGTGTACTTCCTCATGTACATCTCCTGGTACACACATACAAGAGCTTCTTTTAGGGGTATCTAGATTGGAATTGCTGAGTTGCTGAGTTAAGGGATACACACACACAAACACAAGCAACTTCATTTTTACTAGATGATGGCAAATTGTTTTCTTTCTTTCCTTTTCTTTCTTTTTTTTTTTTGTGCTAAGATTATAGATGTGAACTACCACGCCTGGCCAGCAAATTGTTTTCTAAAGCCATTTTGCTAATTTATTCCTGTCAGCAGTGCCTAAGAGTTCTTATTCTACATCCTTATCAACATATAGCATTATCAGAACTTTTTTTTTATTTTTAAAGGCAGAGCCTAGCTCTGTCACCCCAGTTGGGCAGTGATATCATCATAGCTCACTGCAATCTCAAACTCTTGGACCGAAATAATCCTCCTGCCTCAGCCTCCTGAGTAGCTGGGAGTATAGGTACACACCACAATGCTTGGCTAATTTTTCTACTTTTAGTAGAGAAGGGATCTGGTTAGTTTTTCTGTTTTTAGTGGAGATGGGGTTTGGCTTTTGCTCAGGGTGTTGTTCTCAAACTCTTGAGCTCAAGCAGTCCTCCTACCTCAGCTTTCCAGAGTGCTAAGATTGCAAATGTGATCCACTGTGCCCGGCCCATTATCTCACTTAAGTTTTTGCCACCTTTGGGAAGATGATTTAGTCCATTTCATGCTGTTAAACAGAATATCACATCCCGGATACATTATAATGAACAGAAATTTATTGGCTTACAGGTCATGAAGGCTAGGAAGTCTAAGATCAAGGGGCTGGCATCTGGCAAGGGCTTTCTTACTACTTCATCCCACGGCGGAAGAGCAAAGAAAGGGTGAAAGGGTGAGACAGAGAACAAGAGGGGGCCGAACTTACATTTTTATAAGGAACACATTCCCATAATAAGTACATTAATCCATTCATGTAGACAGTGCCCCCATCACCCAAACACGTCCTTAACACCATTTAAGGCCGCACCTCTCAACATTGCCAGATTGGGGATCAGTTTCCAATGCATGAACTGTGGGGGACACATTCAAACAAAAACAGAATGGCTGTCTTCTTGTGATTTTAATTTACATTTCCCTGATTACTAATGAGGTCAAGCATCTTTTGGCATGTTCATTGACCATTTATGCCTACTTTTTGGTCAGCTCATTAATACATTTAAAAGATATATACAGGCTCAGCATCTGTGGCTCAAGTGGCTAAGGCACCAGCCACGTACACCTGAGCTGGCGAGTTCGAATCCAGCCTGGGCCCGCCAAACAACAATGAAGGCAGCAACCAAAAAAAAATGGCTGGGCGCTGTGGCGGGCACCTGTAGTCCCAGCTACTTTGGAAGTGGAGACAGGAGACTCGTTTGAGCCCAGGAATTGGAGGTTGCTGTGAGCTGTGGCGTCACAGCACTCTATCCAGGGTGACAGCTTGAGGCTCTGTCTCAAAAAATAAATAAATAAATAAATAAAAGATATATACATATATGTATGTTTTACCCTCTATAGCCCAGGAATTTTACTATATAAAAGATTTATTTTATCTAATACTTTTTAGTTGTTTCCAGTGGTTCCAGAGTATCTAGTCTGTTAAACTGCTAGAATGGAAGTCCAAATCATTTTTTTTAAACTAATCTTATGTTTTAAATTTAAAAATGTAAAATAGAAGAACAAAATAAATTTAATATTTAATCTTATTCAATATAATTAATATTTGATATTAATTAATCTTAATAATTTAATATTAATAAAGATAACAGCTAAAATGAATGAAATAAAAGCCAAACAAGTGGTAAAAGGAATAATGAAATCTAAATGCTGAGTTTTAAAAAAGTCTTAGTGTTGTTTTAAGTTTTAATAATTTAATAATTATTAACACTGTGATCTAAAAAAAATTTTGAAAGTTTATTTATGGGGAAGATGAGAAGTTGTTAAAGGATATAAACATACAGTAAACTAGAAGGAATCAATTCAGTGTTTGATAGTACAGTTGGGTGTCTGTACATAAAAAAAGTCTCAAATGATAGATACTCTAAATACCCTGACTTGATCATTATGCATTATATACATGTTAAAAATGTCTCACGCACTGCATAAATGTGCACAAATAAGAAAAAAAGTTTAAATTTTCTTTATACTAAATTTAGTTTTGTGAATTTAAATAATACATTTTTTATTTAAAATTGATTATTTTAATCCTTATCTATATATCTGTCGGGGCTCTACCCTTAGAAGCAGAACCAGTAGGGTGTGTGTGTATATGCCAAATTTGCATGTATGACATATTTGCACACATAAATCATTTATTATAAGGAACGAACTATGTGATTGTGAAGGTTGGCTAAACAATTTTGAAATTTGAATTCAAATTTTCAAATTCGAATTTTGAAATTTTGAAGTTTGTAATGTTGTCAGTTAGTCTGGGAAGACCATATCAAAGGCAGGCTGGAACTCACAGGCATGGGCCAAGGCTATTGTCCACAGCCAGTCAGGAAAGGAAAATCACAAGCAGGATGGAACTCCACAGGCATAGGTGGAAGCTGCTGTCTACAGAAGGAATTTCTTATTTTTATTTTGGCTGCCTAAGTCCCGCTTTTATAAACTTCCAACTAGTTCAATCAGGCATACCCATACTTACCCAGGATAATATACCTTCCTCAAATTCAACTGATGAATGACTGTGATTATCTTTGCAAAATACCTTCATAGCAATATGTTTGTTATAGTTGTCATTGCTCACAGCAACCTCAAAATCCCAGGCTCAAGCGATTCTCTTGCCTCAGCCTCCCAAGTAGCTTGGATACAGGTGCCCACCACAATCCCAGCTATTTTTAGAGATGGGTCTCACTCCTGCTCAGGTGATCCACCCTCCTTGGCCTTCCAGAGTACTAGGATTATAGGTGTGAGCCACTGTGCCCAGCCAATTAGCGATCTTTAGAAATTTTATCAGTGCACCTAAGATCCTCTCACAATATGCCAGTGTGCCATGGCCATGGCACACAGGTTGAAAATCAGTGTACTATAGAGTCAGTAGACAAATAGCAGTTCTGGTAAACAATACCTGTATAGCACAAATGACAAAAGATCATGTCTGCTATACAAGGTGTTCTTATAAACTGACTGGAGAAACCTCAGTAGCATCATGGGCAACGTATGCAGAGAGGTTTCACAGAAGAGCAGATCCAACTAATCCACCTATCCTGCAAACATGAAAAAATGCTCAAATTCACTAGTGGTAGTCAAGGAAATAAAATTTAAAGTAGCAAAGACATGATGAAAGCATCACTTTATATCTATTATTTTCTGAAAATTAAAAAACAGCATTTGTTGCTGTATTTCTTGACGTTCCATATGGTTTTCATTTTATTTCTTTCTGTTCTTTTTTTTTTTTTTAAGACTTCTGTCACTATTAGCTGTCTTTTATTAGCATCTGCTCTTTTTATTTAATTCCTCTGACAGAGGCAGTGTTGTATTGTGGAAGAATGTGAGTTTTGTGTTTGACACTTTATTAGTCTCATAAACTTAGCTGTGGTCGCAGAGGTGCCGCATCATCAGCTGAATACTAAAGGGGCAACTGTTAGATGCTTCTCACCTTACATTGTGTGCACCTATTTTTGCATACTGCTGTATAATGAAATTACCTCCCCCAGGAACAGTTGAATGAAGCAAACGCTGCACTGGATTCAGCATCACGACTTACAGAACAGTTAGATCTAAAGGAAGAACAACTTGAAGAACTTAAAAAACAAAGTAGGTATTTTTGCCTTTTAGGTTTTCCCCTCTGTAATACTAGTGTTAAGTCAATATAATCTGCCACACATTGGCACGGTTGCATGAGACCAACTTTATTAGACTTCCATTTCCATTACCTGTGACTGATTTGCTTCGATTTAAGCATGAGCCTAGCAAAACCTCAGTCATTAAGTTGACCCTGGATGTCCAGTTAGTTTTCCTGGGTGTTGAGGCAGTGTTGCTGTGTTGGCTGTCACCCTGTTGACCGAGGGGGTTGATAAGACTGATCTGGCTTTTTATGGTTATGACTTCTTGATGAATTCATGTGCATGCTACCTAAAGCCATCCAATCTATTAGAGATTTTCCAATAAGAGTAACTTTTTATGGAATGAATGTCTGAGTAAAACTAGATTTTTATGAATGTTGATGATGTTTTACACATAGGCATTCATCCCATACAGGCATTTTTTTGATGTTTGTAAGGTATCTCATAAGCCCTGTCAATTCCCTGAAGTGAGTCCTGTGCTTAGGATCTATCAATGGGGTCTCAGATAATTGGGTCAATTATAATGCTTTCTTAAATCTAATAGCTGACAAAGATGGCATGTCCTTATTTACTCTCTGATTTAGGGGCAAGTGGGAAGTTGAAGCTATTCTAGGGCTGCATTTAGTAATAATTCAGGGTTTTTAGGTAGATTATAATAGAGCCTAGGAATGCATCAACTTTAGGTGCCTAGGTTAGGCATAGCAGTAATGAGGCATGTAATGAAGGAATTAAGAAGTACATACCATCTAACATTAAGTAAAAATTAGAAATAGGCAAAAAGAGAAGGAGATGGCTTGGTGCCTGTAGCTGTGATGCCACTGCACCAGGGTGTCAGCCATAGGCACCGGGGCTGATAAGTTTGAACCCAGCCAGGGCCTGCTAAACAACAATGACAACAATAACAAAAAATAGCCAGGCCTTGTGGTGGGCACTGTAGTCCCAGCTGCTTGGGAGGCTGAGTCAAGAGAATCGCTTAAGCCCAAGAGTTTGAGGTTTCTGTGAGCTGTGACGCCATGGCACTCTACCCAGGGTGACAAAGTGAGACTCTGTCTCAAAAAAAAAAAAAAAACAGAAGGAGATGGCAGAAGTACTTTGAACAACAGAAACAGTGAGTTGACCACTAATGAGGTAAGTAGGCAAGGACCACTGATTCATGGATCTCAAAGAATAAGACAAACAATATGATGTGAGATAGTTGTCATCAAAATGATTCATTTCTGAGGCGAAGTGTTGCCCAACTAAAAGTTCTCTACCTTATTATACCTGGTCAGCCTAGGAACTCTAAATCTAGCAGAGGGCCTGGAAATGGGCAGCAGAGAAATAATTATACAGTGAGTGTCTATTATGGACATTTTATATTACATATACTGTATTACTTAGTCTTCCCTTCATTTGCTTTTTATGAATAATTCTAAAATAGGTGGTATTTTATAGGTTAAAGAAACTAAGATTTGAACTTTGATTTAAACCATTACGAAAGCTTATGATCTTTTTGTGTTACTGTGTTTACAGTATGACTTGTATTTTATTTTATTTATTTATTTATTTGAGATTAATATGAGGGTATAAACGATTAGGTAACAGTATCTGTGTTTGTTAGGTAAGCTCCCTGTTATAGTTTGGCCCCTCACCCAGGAGGCGTGCCATATACCCTTACATCGTGCCTGTTAGGTGAGAGCACACCAATCCCCCTCCCTTCTTCCTTCTCTCCTCCCCCTCCCCCCAACTTAAATTAGAGTTTTTCTCTTGTGTGAATGTGTATAAGTTTGTCTACTGTGTGTATATGTGTATATATATATATATATATTTGTATTGTGCTCTAAATGTTGAAATGGTTACCTTTACCAAGAGGCAGTATTTATTGAGAAAACAATCTAATTCGATGGAAGATGAATGCAACTACAGCATTATCTGGAAGACATATGGGCAACCCAGAGGAGACATACTGGATACCTGCAGGGTTAGCTGAAGACTTTTAGAGGTGAAAAGGCAGTGTTGTGGACCAGCTCATTGGTTTGTGATAACTCAGTGCTATGTGTCTTGCTACTATAATATCCAAGGCCACGTTCTCTTTTAGGCATCTACCTGCATCATTCCCAGTAGTTGAATTATAACATAAACATTCTATGGCTTATGATAGTTGTTAAATATTACAAGTCTTTGCAATACAGTTCGAACATTCCCAATTTAAAAAACCTGAATGAAATCCAAAATGCTCCAAAGTTTAAAACTTTTTTTTTTTTTTTTTTTGAGACAGAGTCTCAAGCTGTCACCCTGGTGCTGTGGCATCACAGCTCCCAGCAACCTCAAACTCTTGGGCTTAAGCGATTCTCTTGCCTCAGCCCCCCCAGTAGCTGAGACTACAGGCACACACCACAACTCCCAGCTATTTTTTTTTTTTTTTTTTTTTTGCAGTTGTCGTTGTTTAGCTGGCCCGGGCCATGTTTGAACCTGCCAGCCTCGGTGTATGTGTCTGGTGCCCTGCCAGCTGAGCTACAGGTGCTGCCCAAAGTTTGAAACTTTTTAGTACTAACATGGTGTTCAAAGAACATGTTTATTGGAGCATTTAGGATTTGGGATTTTGGGATTGGAAGTGCTCAACCAGTAAGTATTATGATGCAAATATTCCAAAATCTTAAAAAATCTGAAGTCTAAAACACTCTGGTTCTAAGCCTTTTGGATAAATGGTGCTCAGCTTGTATTTAGTACTTGTTCAGGTATCCATTTAAACCCTCAATGATAGAATATTTTCAGGTTTTCTTGTTTATATATGATAAGGCTTAGGTGGCCTAGGTTCCTAGTCATGTAAAATAATTAATACTCATTGTGAATGTATAAGAACTTTGGCTTTATTTTGTAGAGGCAGTATGTGTATCAACTACAGAAAAAGCTCTGTTTGATTATGCTTGTACAACCAGTGTTTGAAAGGACAGGCAAGACGCCAGTGTTAGATGGGAATGGGAGTAAAGGAACAGTCGTTTTGCTTTAAACATGTCTTTAAATCATTCTTGTCATTTACAGCTCTTCTTAATAATGTTTTCTCATATGAAAGTTATGTTTTTTGGAGACAGAGTCTCACTTTGTCATCCTCAGTAGAGTGCCATGGGGTCACAGCTCACAGCAACCTCACACTCTTTTTTTTTTTTAACCTCAAACTCTTGTACTCAAGCAATTATCTTGTCTCAGCTTCCCAAGTAGCTGGGACTACAAGCACCTGCCACAATACCCGGCTACTTTTGTTTTAGAGATGGGGTCTCACTATAGCTCCATCTCGCTATAACTCAGGCTATTCTCGAACTTGTGAGCTCAGGCAATCCACCTGCCTCAGTGTCCCAGAGTGCTGAGACACTGACATGAGCCACCTCGCCCGGCCTACTTATACAAAAGTTTTGAGACAGACTGTTATGGTCCATTATTTGACTTCCAAGAAACACAGTCAACAGTGTCCTTTTGGAATCACTGTGCAAGCAAGTTTCAACTTGCTCAGCTTATTAGTGTTGCTAGGAGGGCTTTGTTTGTTTCTGTCTGCGTGAATTTTACATTTCTTGATTTTTGTGTATCTCAAAACTTTTGTAATGACCCACAAATTACCTAAGTGCTTAATATCACTTTTATATCTCTAAATACTAATGTGATTTTATTTTCTCAAAGCTGCACTCTTGATTTGATAATATAAATAAAACTTTGATTGGTTTGTTTCAAAAGAATCACTGTATATTTTCTCTTATAGATAGACATTAAGTACTTTCACTGTTGATTGATGTTGTAATACTGTACTTTATTTTTAACACAAAACTTGGCCAGACAGCAAAAATATTTGCCAGGAGAAACAATTTTGAAAAAAACAAATTGGCTTTTATTGTAAGAAAGTACATAGAGACTTGAATTGTAGAGGCAAAGTATTGTTTATTTTTAAGCATCTGTGGACTAATGATTAGTTGATACACAGTTTCAACATTTAAACAGTACAAGGAAACTCACTTTGCAAAGTAATTTATTCAAAATGGTTGATTACGTCACTGCTGCTAGTAATGAGATGGTTCAGTCTGGACACGAAAAGAGATCTGTTGCATATAGCACCAATATTAAAACAGTAGATTGTTGATAATTTCAGTCATTTAGAGTATGTACATGCATCTCTAGTTATGAATTAAGGGTATTTATAGGCCTTTTTATGAAAAGTATGAAGATAGATGCTTATCAGGCATTAAGTACTTAATGAGAACCAACTGGCTGGGCTTCCTGTTAGGTGCTGTGTGAGATGCTAGATAGGATCCCTTTTCAAGGAGCTTAGCTAAGGAAATGACATATACCATAGATGCATCATAGGTTAGTAATTTAAGACAGTGGTGTGTAACAGTGATCATAAGACTGTGCATATTTAGTTCCTCTAGAATCCCATTAAGGGTCAGGCACCATTCCCTGAAGGAAAGGAACTTGAATAGGCCTTCAACCAACAGTAAGGAATTGTAATGCTCTTCCCCCTTCTTCTCGTGCCCATTATCTCCCTTCTCCCGCTTCCCCTTCTCTACCTCTCTCTCCCTCCCTCTCTCTCTCTCTTTCTCTCTCTCAAAGTCGCACGGAAAAGAAACTCTAAGATTCTATAGTTTAATAGAAAATGTTGCCTGGCAAAAGAATCAATGCTATCATTCCTTTTAGAAATTATCCTTTCAATGTTTTACCTGAAAATGTTCTTTTTCAACATAGTTCCAAAGACTTATTGCACATGCCACCCTATAGCCAAACATCCAAACTCAGGTGATTGGTCTGTGAAGCAGATAGGACATTGTTTAACTATTCTGAGTTGATCAGAGTTCATAATTTCTTTTTCTTTTCTTCTTTTTTTTTTTTTCTTTTCTTTGAAACAGAGTCTTACTCTGTTGCCCCAGGTTAGAATGCTGTGGTATCAGCCTAGCTCACAACAACCTCAAAATCCTGAGCTCGAGTAATCCTGCCTCAGCCTCCCGAGTAGCTGGGACTACATGTGCCCACCACAATGCCTGGCTAATTTTTCTAGTTTTAGTAGAGATAGGGTCTCACTCTTGCTCAGGTTGGTCTTGAACTCCTGAGCTCAAGCGATTCTTCTGCCTTGGCCTCCCAGTGTAGTATTACAGGTATGCGCTACCATGCCCAGCTGGTCGTAATTTCTATGGAATTGTGATTGGTGAGAAAATATACACCTGTGTAAACCTAGACTATAGTTGAACCATTACAACTATATTACAATACATATTATTATCTTGCTATATATATGGCCAAATTTGACATTTTCCTTTCACTTCTTGTTTTCTATCATCATTCTTGAGCTAAATACCTACTTAAATGAAAATGGGTAAATTGAAAAACAAACAAAAAAAGAAGCATAGGCTTGTTCTTGTTTTGATAACCATGATTCATGTGTGTGGTATATTTTATGATATATAAAGAAAAGTAAGTTTTTGTAAGCAATACAAATTTAGTTCCAGCATCAGGAAAATCTTTTTGTCTGTCTGCCAGTTTATGGCTGAATCTTAAAGGGCCCCATAACTGATTTTTAAAAAAACAACATTTAGTGGCTGCTTTAAAGTTTTCTATGACTTTAGAACGGAAATTTCCTAAGAGTATTTTTTAAAAGAAAATCTAGAAGAAGATTTAAAATGAGTCCCAGTTAGATTTACTATAATATGAAGCATTAAAAAATGTTCTAAAACTATAAATATAAAAGGAGCTTATAATGTTTTTCATGGAACTACCCTTTATGGTGCTGGATAGTAGAGTTTTTATTTTAAATAAAGACATTCCATTTTCCAGGACATGATTTATACAAGATAACATATAATGTCCTGTTGAACATAGGCCAAATACATTCCCAGACGCTTTGTTACCCAAACCTTTTGAGGGATTTCTTTATAGATGTTTTTGGCAGAAATGGTGATTTTAGAGGAAACATATAAGTACCAGATGCAGTTTTCTGAGTTGCCATAAATGGTTAAAAAATTGTGATGATATAAACATCTGGATCTACTAGACGATGCCAAAATAATGAGTTAAATGCATATCAATTAGGTAGATAATTAGGCCCTTTTCAACTTAATGGTTATATTTTTTATTTTTGTTTTTTATTTTATTTATTTTTTATGTCATAAAATAGGCTTTATTTGATGTCTCTTACAACATGACATAACTGCTTAAAGTATAACTGGCATACAGCAATGGTTATATTTTTTAAAGTGTACCTCCCTGAAATTCATATCTAAACTGAACTATGTTTTATAAAATGCAATTTTAAAAAATAATTCCTCTAGATATAAAGGAAAAAGTAAATTATGTAGCGAGAATGTTTTGAGTTAATGTGTACTTTCTCTTGTTTGCTTTTGTATGGACTAGTATGTAATTCAGAACATAAATCATTTGCTCTTTTTATCCTGTGTTCTGTTCTTTTCAGATATTCTCCCTTCCCACAGAAAATTACTAGTTCATTTATTTCTCAAATAGTCTTTATTTGTATCTACCAACCACTACACTAGAGATATAAAGACAAGGGGAAAAAAAGACAAGGAAACAGAGGTCTTACCTTCAGGATTCTTATTCTCAGGCAGGAAGGAAAGACAACATGTAATCAAATACATGCAAGAAATTGTTTTGAAAGGAAAGAGCTATCCATTTTACTGGTGATGGTGGTATGGGAGGGTAGAAATGGCTAGTGAAGGGTAGGCTTGACCTTACATTAAATGATGAGTAAGTACAGCTAAGAAGGCCAGGAGTTGGGAAAAAACATTCTAGACCAGTGGTTCTCAACCTTCCTAATGCCTCCTAATGCCGTGACCCTTTAATACAGTTCCTCATGTTGTGGTAACCCCCAACCATAAAATAATTCTCGTTGCTACTTCGTAACTGTAATTTTGCTACTGTTGTGAATAGTAATGTAAATATCTGAAATGCAGGATGTATTTTCATTGTTACAAAGGGTCGTGACCCACAGGTTGAGAACCTCTGTTCTAGACAGAGGGAGGAATTGCTGTGGAACTGTGGCACTATTTGGAAACTGGCTAAAGATAACAGTTGACTAGTAATGACCAAGAGTGACCGTACATGTGTGTGTATGTGTATGTATGTATGTGGTGTGGTGGTTGTGGAGTATTGAGAAAGTAGAGGTGGAAGTGGGTTGTTGTATGAAGAATAAGTCTCTTTAAATATGGGTCAGAAGCACAATCAGCAACTGCAGCCAAAATTTTAATACTAAAAAGCAAACGAGACTTTGCTGGTCAGTTGACGAGTATTTCTTATGAAGGTGGCAGATTCTCTGCTCTGTCCAGCTGTTGCCACACAGGAATTGGACCTAGTATTGCCAAATCTTCAGATCTTTCAAGAAACATTGGAAATCTGGATTTTTGTTTTTGATGAAACATCTCAATTTTTTGATGTGACACCTAATTTAAGTTTTTGTACAAATCCCATGTGGGCCGAACAGAACCCTGTAGGCTGGATGTGGTCCCTGCAGAAGGTAGGGGCTTTCAGAAATGAGTTGAGGTTCCGGTTGCAGCTTAGAGAGCCTTGTGTCCTTAGTATATTTTCTGTAGTGATGAGGATACATGTTTGTCACATGAAAGCCTTATAGTGATATTACTTGTCACTGACAAAATTGCATTCCTTTCTTTTGGAAAATTCCTGCTTTATTTAAACCTTTTAAAATTAAATAGATTAATTCTGTGTTGTTTGGCCAGGGAGAGAAAAAATTAAATAACTTACAATAAGTCACTCTTAAAAAACTTTTCTGTTGCAGTATGGAAAAATATAGTACAGATTATCTGAATTCACAACAAAGTTGAGGGAGGAGAATGGAGAGGGAAGATAAATTTGATTTGGTTACAATAAAAATATTTATATAAAATCTCTTTCAAGTGCACATAGTAACTCCAATTAACTGTGCAAATAATCCAATAGATTTCAACCTGATTTTTTTTGTTTTTGAGACAGAGTCTCACTCTGTTGCCCTGGGTAGAGTGCCATAGTGTCAGCCTAGCTCACAGCAACCTCAAACTATCAGGTTCAAGTGATCCTCCTGCCTCAGTCTCCCAAATAGTTAGGACTATAGGTGCCTGCCACAACACACAATGCTAAGCTAGTTTTTAAATTTTTTTTAAATTTTAATTTTTTTAGTAGAGCTAAGTTCTCTGTCTTGTTCAGGCTGCTCTTGAAATTCTAAACTCAAGCAATCCACCTGCCTCAGCCTCCAGAGTGCTTAGGATTATATGCGTGAGCTGCTGTGCCTGGCCAACCCACTCATTTTAATCACAGATTATGATCTAATGGAGATTATACTGTGTTAATAAAATTCTTTTCCTGTGATTTCATTGCCAGAAGTTGAATTTTGAAGCATTGCTTTTTACTCAGCAATTGATAGTTATGATTATGGGACAAGAAGGCATTTACTAGACCTAGCATTTACTCTAGACCAGCAGTTCTCAACCTGTGGGGCACGACGCCTTTGTAGCAATGAAAATACATTGCAGCATTAGGAAGGTTGAGAACCACTGCTCTAGACCTTAAAATTCTGCTCTGAAATGGTTGAAAGAATTGAGTTAAAAGACAAACAAGGTATTGATCCTGTTTCTGGCCCGGTTTTAGGCGAATGGTAAGTGGTCCACGTTTTCTGAAGCAGGTTTTGGATAGGGCTCCCCGAGATATCTGTGGCCTTCGTACCAGACTGGCTGAGGGGCAAGGCGGAAGTGAATCAGGAGACTATCCAGTGGCTCTTGGAGGAGAATGACCAGCTGATCTGCTGTATCGTGGAGTATCAGAACAAGGGCCAGGTGAACGAGTGCGTCCAGTACCAGCATGTGTCACATAGAAATCTCATTTATTTGGCTACCATTGCAGATGCTAGCCCTACCAGTTCTTCAAAAGCAATAGAATAATCTTTCAGTTGGCTGTTGTGAAGAGTAATTGAATATAACCCATCTCCTAAGAAATGGAGACAGGGTCTTTACCAACTCAGCTGCTTAAATCATGAATGAAACTTCTGTGGCTCTTTTAAACATGTGAAAATGTGAAGAAAGCTACCAACTTAACTGTATTTTCAATGTAAATATTTATTTTAATAATTAAGCAGATCCCTCAAGAATTTGGCCCAGGTGTC